>OY978529.1:20301138-20353638 GCA_963854835.1 Megamerina dolium
GATGTCCAGAATCCATCGTGTTCGACCAGAATACCGCGATCCAAAAACTTGGTCTCTGTTGCACGATAATGCACCGAGTCACACAGCACGCATTGTTCGTCAATTTTTGGCTCGGAATCAGGTCTGTGTGTTGAATCACCCGCCGTATTCACCTGATTTGGCACCGTGCGACTTCTTTTTATTCCCAAAACTGAAATTGAAGTTGAAAGGATGCTTTTTGGTGACATTCAGATCATACAACGGGCTTCGACGATGGCACTGGAGGCAATTCCGAAAAATGAGCTGGAACATGCGTTTGAATCACTATTAAATCGATGTAACAAGTGTATTGAATCAGGAGGAGAATATTGTGAATAAATATACCGAAAAATTAGCAGATAACGTGTTTTAATTGTGTTTTCTAGAGGCAGTCTTAATACATAATTGTCACACCTTGTACATATATATATGTTGATTTTGTCACATATCGTTCAATTATAGTATGAAACAATTTCAGGGTCATTGCCTGGTGGCAGAATGATTTATACTCAGGACGAAAGACCTAGGCCCATATAATAAAACCCCCAAGAATTTTTGCATTCTCAGGCCAGTTTTTTTCTATTGCCATATTAAATTTGCGATTTTTTGACTGACTGTTTTTAGAATAAGTGGGAAAAAATTATTAAAATTCATATCAGAGGGAAACAGGCAGTGTGGACACACCGAGTAAAACTTCACGAAAGGGGCATTTTGACCGCTTTTTTTGGAAAGTCTGAAAAAAATTGCATTTTGAAAATCGCCAGAGGGTTAAAATGGTCTAACACATTATTCGGCGGAAAATTTCACTGGGGCATTTACAGACAAAATCTTTATACAAAGAACGTAAAAGTCGACAGAAAATAAAAGACAAATATGTTCCCTTGAAATATGCAACTTTTTTATGCATTCTTTTATAATTTGATCATAAATATAACTCTAGGACTTTTCGATGGTTATCGCATCGCAATTATCACTATCATTAGAATCTCAGTCACACATGATGTCCACATTTGAGGTTGAACTGATGTTAAAAATGAACCATATAATTATGTATATAAAGTATGGTTATAGTGTAAACTAAAGCATACAATTGTTTTCTCTGGTAACTAGGCGATATTTGTGCACAAAAGATCTTTATCTGATATAATCGTCCAAAAAAGAAGCAAAATATATCGTTAATATTGATATATTGATATCAATATAAACTATCCTAATTAATTCTTTTGTTGCGTTTACCTATGATTGTTTCACAACTCTCTCGATCTATTATTATAATTTTGGAACATTTTTTAAAAATATGTGTTTGAAATTCTTTGTAGGTTAATAGTGGACTTTTCAGAAAAAAGTATTCAGTTAAAAATTTTTTTTCATATTTTTATACTTTAAATAACTTTAAAAAACTAAATAATTTTTATAAAAATAAAATCCTACGGTACTAGTTTTCATTTGATACTGTCTACGCCAGAACGTAAATGTCGAACACTGTCGATTTATTGATTTCATTTGCTAATTTTTAAATTATAATTTTCATTTCATAAATTTCATTTTCATAGTTAAATTGAAATTTTATCAATATTGTGGAACGTGCAATGGATGCACGTACGAAAAACTGTTTGAGAACTTGATCTTAATAAGGCAGCATCATTGTCTGGATATTCTTCAGCATTTGGTGAATTCTCCAATATCTTGCTCTTTTTATAAATCTTTTTAAGTGATTCTGTGAAATAAAGAAATTATAGATACCATTGCATATTGGTTAAGGTCCTCACTGAGAAGGAACGTTCAATAAAAATTGAACTTCAGATTCACATATATTGCGCTGAGAAGAGCTTCTGAATAGAAATTTGAGACCAGCAACCTGCTGGTCGCAAATTTCTATTGGAGTTTTGGAGTTTTAAGGCGCATTTTGCTGAAAGGTGCATACGGCTGAAACGCTGTTACAAAATGCATGACAAATATCCAGTTGATATCAAAGTTGTTTGTCCTCTCTACATTTTCAATATGGTTTTTAAGATATAGGATACTGTTAATCATATTATAGGTGGAGTTCCATCCAGTTATGACGTTGAAATATGACAACTTGATTTCGGCGTTTCCGGATCAAAATGAAGTACTCAGTTTCTATGTTATTTTTCTGCATCCTTCAACATCATTTTCAAGAGCTTTTGTAACGTCGCCAGCAGCTGATTGTACTGTATACGCTACGTAACGATATGTAATCGGAGTTCGCGATGTCAATATTCGTCTCTTCATTTTATATTAAACTTTCTTACTAAATTTCTTTCAGTAATTTTGATGAATTTAACACATTCGTCTCTATTATATTCGTTGAGGCTCTTAATAATGCTTTGTTTTAAATTTGCAGTGAAACTTTCGTTTATTTAAATACAATTTTTAAACAACCCAATATTTTTTGAATATAACGTGTTCTTAGATTCTTTTTCGTGCGGGTCTTTTTCCATTGAAAAATATTTTAATTTATTTTGTTCAATTATGAATGCGTCATTTCAGAACGATTCATATATCATAGGTTGCTTTTTTTTTGCTTTCTAGTTATATTTGAGTAAAATATAAGAGACATACTTTCAACTGCTCTTTCATGTACACTTTAAAAGAAAAATTTATTAAACAATTCAAACATGAACAAATTCATTTACACCAGTGACAGAGGAGTGGAAACAATACTACGCGACAAACGAATACCACATGTGTGTCTTCCATACCAGGAATGTAGAATTTTTCTACTAAAAAAAATCGCCTATTTCTTTGTAGTAGCTGTGTTTAGTGGTACAGCTAAAATTAATGGTTGGTGTACTAGCTAAAAACTAGCCGAATATTTTCGAACAAACATATGATTTCTATATAATATTTTTATACCCTGCATAATGCAATATGCAAGGTATATTCATTTCGGTCAGATGTTTGTGTCCACTTGAAGGAATCTCCGGAGATATAGACATAGATATATATTCGTGATCAGCGTCGCTTAAATTTTCGATTTAACGATGTCCGTCCGTCCGTCCGTCTGTCTGTCACCTGGCTGGTTCGCACGATAACTTGAGTAAATATTGAGCTATTTCGACGAAATTTGGCATAAGTAACCTATGATCCAAGGGTCGGAGGGGATTGATATTGGGCATGATCGGTCAATAGCCACACCCACACCAAGCATTCATAGCGACTAACCACGGAATTTTCAAAATCTTTAACTTGCTCGAACTCACATAATATACCACTTGGGACAACAATATTTGGCACATAGAGTTATATTATACTACTATATAACCTCCACAAAAGTGGGTGAGCCACGCCAGCTCCCAGCGTAGCTCCCATACAAAGTGTCTGTACTTCTTTTAAATTGAAACAGCTGTAACTTCTACAATCTTCCGTCCAGAATAACCATAATTGACACTTCGATTAACATGGCTGTCAGAAATAATATTGCACAAAATCAGTGTGCCACGCCCACTCCTTCTTGGGTCTCCCATACAAAGTTGCGAAAATTAAAAAAAAATGTTAGCGGTTATAACTTGCAAACTATTCTGCGGAGAACAAACAAATTGAAGGTGTGGATTATTATTGTAAGAGCAAATATACTTATAAGAAATAGACGCGCCACGCCCACTGTTTATAGTAGCCCCCATACAAAATGACTGAAATTCTTTCAAATTGAAACAGCTGTAACTTCTACAATCTTCCGTCCAGAATAACCATAATTGACACTTCGATTAACATGGCTGTCAGAAATAATATGGCAGAAAAACAGTGTGCCACGCCCACTACTTCATGGGTCTCCCATACAAAGTCGAGGGAATTAAACTAACACTTTTCAGCTCTATAACTTACAAACTATTTAGCGTAGAACAACGAGATTGAAGGTATGGATTAGTATTGTAAGAGCAACTAGACTCACAGAAAATGGAGTCGTCACGGCCACTGTTTATAGTAGCCCCTATACAAATTTTAAATTGAAACAGCTGTAACTTCGGCAATCAACTGTCTAGAATAACCATAATTGACACTTAAATTAATATCGTGGTCGGAAATAATTTGGCAGAAAATCAGTGTGCCACGCCCACTCCTTCTTGGGTCTCCCATACAAAGTTGCGAAAATTAAAAAAAAATGTTAGCGGTTATAACTTGCAAACTATTCTGCGGAGAACAACCAAATTGAAGGTGTGTATTATTATTGTAAAAGCAAATATACTTACAAGAAATAGACGCGCCACGCCCACTGTTTTTAGTAGCCCCCATACAAAATGACTGAAATTCTTTCAAATTGAAACAGCTGTAACTTCTACAATCTTCTGTCCAGAATAACTATAATGGACGCTTAGATTAACATGGCAGTGAGAAGTAATATGGCAGAAAAACAGTGTGCCACGCCCACTACTTCATGGGTCTCCCATACAAAGTCGAGGGAATTAAACTAAAACTTTTCAGCTCTATAACTTACAAACTATTTAGCGTAGGACAACGAGATTGAAGGTATGGATTAGTATTGTAAGAGCAACTAGACTCACAGAAAATGGAGTCGTCACGGCCACTGTTTATAATAGCCCCTATACAAATTTTAAATTGAAACAGCTGTAACTTCGGCAATCATCTGTCTAGAATAACCATAATTGACACTTAAATTAATGTCGTAGTCGGAAATAATTTGGCAAAAAATCAGTGTGCCACGCCCACTCCTTCTTGGGTCTCCCATACAAACTTGCGAAAATTAAAAAAAAATGTTAGCGGTTATAACTTGCAAACTATTCTGCGGAGAACAACCAAATTGAAGGTGTGGATTATTATTGTAAGAGCAAATATACTTACAAGAAATAGACGCGCCACGCCCACTGTTTATAGTAGCCCCCATACAAAATGACTGAAATTCTTTCAAATTGAAACAGCTGTAACTTCTACAATCTTCTGTCCAGAATAACTATAATGGACGCTTAGATTAACATGGCAGTGAGAAGTAATATGGCAGAAAAACAGTGTGCCACGCCCACTCCTTTTTGGGTCTCCCATACGAAGTCGAGGGAATTAAACTAAAACTTTTACGCTCCATAACTGACAAACCATTTAGCGTAGGATAACAAGATTTAAGGTATGGATTAGTATTGTACGAGCAACTAGCCTCACAGGAAATGGGCGCACCACGTCCACTGTTTATCGTAGCCCCCATACTAATTTTAAATTGAAACAGCTGTAACTTCGGCAATCTTCTGTGTAGAATAACCATAATTGACACTTAAATTAATATCGTAGTCGGAAATAATCTGGCAGAAAATCAGTGTGCCACGCCCACTTCTCATTGGGGCTCCCATACAAAGTTGCGAAAATTTTAAAAAATTTAAACCGCTATAACTTACGAGCTATTCAACGTAGGACAAACAAATTTAAGGTGTGGATTAATATTGAAAAATTAATTGGATTTACAAGAAAGAGATAAGCCACGCCCACTTTTTATATAGCTCCCATACTAAGCCTCGGAATTATCTTAAAATCCTTTAAATTATCCCTTTTACAACCCTCATAACATACAAAGTACTTCGTCAAAGTCAACCATATTTCGGATGTAAATTAGTAGTATATGCAAAAAAAGTGGAAATGAAAGAAAAAGATGGATATTCGAGTAAACTTTTTATATATAAATCTACATATGCAGGGTATAATTTGGTCGGCCCCAGCCGACTGAAAGGAGATTTTTTCCATTGAATTAATTCAAAGTGAAGTGATAAGAAAAAAATGCATTGGAACTACCACACGTGATTATGTGGCATCTTAAAGTTAACTTTTCCAAAAGGAAAAAAATTAATTTCATGGAGCTAATTTCATCACATAACTACTAAAATCAAGAAATACATATATTGTCCTTTGTAATCGTATGACTTCATTGCTTTATCATCAATATAATTTTAAGCACTAATGTTAATTCTATTTTAAATTTGTCTACAGATTATCTTTACCATATACTGAATTTGACTCTGTTGAATTTCGGGGGTTTAGCATGTCCATTTCATATGTTTTGTATGGAGAATGGTAATTTTATAATGGAGAAGATGTTGCTCATCCCATTCCAGATCCAGCGAAAAATATGTCAACGAAGTTGCAGCTGATATGGATCCTGACATCATTTGACAATTTTGATTATTGAGGGCAATCATGGAGAAAAATATTTTGACAAAGGAAGGAAGGACCAAACTGTATTGCGGCCAATGCTAAACTAAATTGAAAAATGGCGATCACAACTGTCATTGGAAATGTGCAGACAAACAACTTCAAAATGCACGGAAAATTGTAAGTAGAAAAGGGATGCCTTTATACGCGTTTTTCCGGTGTCTCTTGTTGAAGGTATCCCTCATGAGACGATTGGAAAATGAAAAGAATAATAGAGGCAAATATGCGTCGAACAGTTCTAAAAAAAAACAAATTAATAAGATAATGGCAACACATACATGCTGATGTATGTGTTGTTGTTGTAGTTTATGATAAGGACATAATGAACTTACATTCATAGAGCAGTGATGTCATTGTATCGGTTTGAGCAATTATGTCGCTTTTTACGTTTTGAATATTTCAGGACTCGCGCTGAGAGATTATGGTACGATAAGTTGGCGCCTATCCGTTATGTATGGACATTATTCCTACAGTACCCATATCGCTTCCAGCAGTACAGGTAGGCTTTCATAAGATATATATATTTTGAAATAAGTTCCTTTTCAAATATTTTTTAAAGTTTTATTTTTTTGACTCATATAAACACTTTGAAGCCGCGGTGTGAAATCTACAAATATGCCAAAACCGATAACAAAACAATAGCAGTCTGTGATCATTGCCTTACTTCGACTGCACCCAACATTATTTGTTCTGAAATGTAAAAAGTGATATTTCGATACGTACTCAGATATTGATAAAAATGCGGACAATACTCCAAAAACGTCATCACCAAATCAAAACATATCGAAAAGATAGTGGAGAACATCACCCAATTGAGAGGTTTAAAACTAAAACTTTATAAGATTATTATTTTTTTCAATTAAAAAATCTTGGTTTCGAACGATAAATATATATTTAATTAAATTATGTTCATAAATGAGCGATTGGCTTTTTTATAAAAAACTTCTTACAGGTCATTTGAAAAATTTCTAGCCTGACAATTAGATACCAGATATAGATATGTTCAATGTATGATTTCAACTTTCGTATGAACGCGTGCAAAGTTTCAAATCAATCTGGCAACTCTTTCTTTGTTTAACAGCAGCTTGAAGTTGGTGTGACGTAGTGTTTTTCTAAAATGGTAAAATTGAAAAATTGTTCCATTCATTATTTAATATTTATTTAAAAAAGGTTTATCTGGACAAGAAATCTATATCGATATGGTAAATGTGTTAGGTGAATGTGCTTCTTCATATACAACATATAAGACGTTTTATAACAATGGATGAGACTTGGATCTACCACCATGACGCCAAAACAAGAACGATTACAGTGGACTTAAGCTGGCTGTTCAGCTCCACAGCAGATGAAGAGCACACGATCAGAAAAAGATGATGGCATGCATGTTGATTGATTATCTTGGGAAAGGTAAAACAAAAAACTCAAAATACTACTGTCTACGCCGGAGTGAAGGCGTAGCGCTGCTATTGTGTTTTTGGGCTATTCACGCTTATTTCAATATCTCTTTTTATCTGTCTCTATGATTATTCTTTTTTTGGATCTCTCTTAACACCGTGCAGTGCGCGCCATCCCACTTTATTTCCCTATAATATACAATATAATAAACAAAACTCACGCAAATTCAAAATATAAAACTATAACCTAACAAACGAAATTGTAAACTAGAATAAGTGAAAAATAGAAAATAAAAACAACTAAACTTATTTGACTAAGTGACAAAGCGAAAGAAAACAACAAAGAATAAAAGAAGAGTGCTATTGCGTGTGATTTTCTGGCGACAGCAGCCAACATAACAACAAAAGCAGTGGTAACCACAACGACAACGTCAGCATCATCATCAGGCAAGCCTTGCCAGTAAGCGGCCCAACGGCAATCACTCCCCGTAGTAAGAACTACTGTCACCTTTTGGATAAACTGTATGCAGTAATACGCGAAAAAAGGCTCGGTTTAAAGAAAAAACAAATCCTTTTTCACCAAGAGAACGCGACTTATATAAGTATAGAAAAAGGCAAAAAAACTTGATTTTTTTTTATACTTTTATTTTTATTGATTCTGATAAACTCCAACCATTTGGTTGAGGTGAATCTTAAGACTAAAAATACAATTTGATTCTTATCGCTATAGAAGACCTCGTTGTTCAGTTACTGATTTGATTACTAAGCAATGTTTATATATTGTTTTTTTTTTTCGGTCAACGATATTAGAATGATGCAATGTTTATATATGTCAACAAAGTACGTTGATCTTTTTCATAACGTTGCATCTTTCTAAGTTCAAGATATTCAAATTCTGTAGAAAGTATTTTTTAATGTCAATCTTGAAGTCCAAAAAAACAATTAAGTTGCGCGATTCAAAAACAAAATGGCGGCTGTGCAGCATTTCCCCGCTGATGCGTTTTTTCACCGCGATGCACGGCCGGAAACCTAGCGCCCGTAATTTCAATCACTGGATCAGAGCCAAACCGAGAAATTTGTAGGTACTTCCTTGAAGAGAGATGTTGGTTTGGAGAACGATGCCGTTTTTCGCATCAGTTGCCGAGCCCCACTGTTGAGCCGCAGCAGCGGAATCTTGCGGCATCTGCCTAGAGGTCGTGTTGCAGAAGTCAGGCAGCGACAGAACGTTCGGCATATTATCAAACTGCTGCCATGTATTTTGTATTGAATGTATATCGGAATGGCGGCACTCTCATGAATATGAGTATGAAGTTACAAGGTAAATAATAGTAAAATACACACTATATTATTTTGTAAATATTAATATTTGCTCATTTGTTTCTTCATTACATCATGTCCAGTATGTAGAGTCCATTCACAGCATTTACTGCCTAGTCCTGTGTGGATAGAAATCCAGGCAGAAAAGGATGCATTGTTTAAAGGGTGTGTATCTGACCCTGAAGAATCCAGTACACAGACCAGCAGAGGCAACTTTTACTCAAGCTCGCTAATAGAACCAATCATTCCTACAAGAGTGTTTATACGTTTAAATGACGGGAGGAATGGCTCCGATTCTACTCGAAGGGATTCTAGGCATATTTTTCGACGCACCCACAATTACCTATACGATATTGAAAGTTTGTCATCACTATAGAAAATGTTACAGCTGTTTTGTAACACATGTGGAAAATAATAATTAACAGTATTTCAATTATTATCAATTAATCCTTTTTATAATTCTTGGTGAAGGCTTTTCGAAGAAGTGAGTTTTCGGTGGTAAAGAGACTGGAAAGAAGTTTCTTAAATTCTTTCCTCAAATGTTGGGAATCCTGCCTCAGCGAGGACACACTTTATTGGCGATGTGGGAAAAGCGTTAATACTCCGTCGAACTGATGTTGGTTCTCATCGATATACGTACGGATCCAATGAATCGTGAAGTTCGCGGTCTCACCATCCAGCGTGATCTTCTACACTCTACGTTTGACTGATGATGATGATCCGATATGCACAATTTATTGAAATCATCTTTTTCTTTCTCCGTTTCTACCCAAACTGGGCTAGGTAGTAAATGCTGTGATTTTACTCGACATACCGGACATGAACTAATGAACAAATAAATGATCAAATATTAATATTGACAAAATAATATAGTGTGTATTTCAGTATTATTTACCTTGTAATTTCATACTCAAAATCTTCAGAGTGCCGCCATTTCGATATACAATTAAAGCAAAATACATGCCAACAGCTTGACAGTATTCCAAAAGTTTTGTCTTCGCCCTTCTTCTGCAATACTACCTCCAGGCAGATACAGCAACATTTTTCTCTGGTTTCGTCCATCGAATTCTGACGCTGCTGTGGCTCAACAGTGGGACTCGGCAACTGATGTGAAAAACTGCATTGTTTTCCAAACCTACATCTTCCTCCAAGAAAGTAACTGCAAAGTTGACGGTTTGTCTCTGAACCAGTCGTAGAATTTGCTGAATGTTGATCCATTATATTCAGATGATATATTGATACAGGTATGTGCTGAAAAAAATAAATAAAAATAAATCTTTATGAATTGTGCAACTTAAAAAAAAAATTAATTTTATCAACTCTTTTTGTACACTTTATATAATTTTATTTTCTTTAAACTACCAAGGAGAAAATTTCCTCTTACCAATACTTGCGGGATTTTTCACTTTTAATTTTTTGCCAATTTATTTTTCTTCAATTTAATATTATGATTGATTTCGCTTGTACTATATGTATATCGCTCGTATGTAGCGTTCTACTGCGAATGAAGTATTTCCGACGCGCATGCTCTTTTTATACCAAGCATCGTTCAGTTCATGCTTACCTGAAGACATTATTGATTTAGGAACTATTTACTATTTACTACCTGTCTGATGTAGAAGAAATAAATAGGTATAACTTTACTAATCAAATAAATTTATGAAGAAAATTGAAATGTGTTTTCACCGATGAACATTTTCTTAAAATTTAATTGTTTTATATATCGTAATTATTTCAAATATTTTTACAAAATTATCTGTCTGCATTCATCATTCAGTTGTTAGTTTAACCTTTTTTAATTTTATTTTGTTTGCAATAATTTCTATTGCAGATTGCATATTAGACATTTACCTGTTATTTTTTTTAGTATACACACATATGATTTTTCTTCAAATTTCAGGGACTGCAAAAACATTGACCAACATTTTTTCGTGTCCAAAAAATACTTCGAATAAATATTAGTACTCGTATACTCAGGTAGAATAGGCCGAAGATATGAAGTGGTACTCATACAACAATAGTATGACGACATTCAATGTAGGATTTAAAAAAAAATAGAAATTCGAAAATTGAAAGAAACTTAAAAAGTTCTTATCTAAATCAAATATAATCAGGAGAAAAATAATTTAAGAACAACTGGCCGAGCGAATCCTAATATTTGATATAGCTCCCATATAATGTCTCGGGATCATTTTAAAATTCAATCCGCCATAAATAGTACGAATTTTGTACTTAGAATAATATTGTAGGAAGACAGAATTTCTCTATAAATGCTCGAACAATGTCCGTTTTTAATATTTTTTGTTTTTTTTATTATACATTTTCTTTATTTATTGAATCTATTCCTAAAGAATCTAACAATAAGTTTTAAAATCTTAATCTAATTCTAATTATTATCTAGAGCAATCTTTTTTGTACGATGCTCTTCTTTTTATTGGAAGGCTGGCAGGTCCTTTCTTCGAAGGCGCGAAATATAGCAGGTATTGAGCAAGGTTCTTGCTAGTGTGTTTGGATGTCTTTGTAATCTTCTAGTATATTTTTGTCTAGTGTTTTTAACTTCAATTTCTACCATTGGGATATTTAAGTCATTGTGTATACATTCATTTCTAATATACCATGGTGCACCAGTTATCATCCTTAACATTTTAGACTGAGATCTCTGTATGATTTCAATATTGCTATTACTAGTGTTCCCCCCTAAATTTTTTTTAATATGGCTCACATTCACCTTTTTATTAAATACAAAAATTACGTATATTTTAAGGAAAATTTGCCAGCACATGATTGATCATATTCGAGCCGATTAAAAAATCTCAGAGAATGTACAATTAAACGACGTTCTATATTTTGTATGTATATCATGGCATGATATAAAAAATGATCTTAAAGTAATTTAAACAAATTCAGAGTTTGCATAATTACTCTGCTACTTTATATAACTCTTTCATTCTTTCTTTCTAATATTACATCATTATTTAAAATCGAATAAACAAAGTCAAAGTATTATTTTATTAGGATCATAGGATTGGCAAATATATCCATACTGCAACAGGAAAAGTATTTCACAGCGGCATTCCTCGATATCGAAGGCCCGCTTTACAAAATTAAAACTCACACATAGATGGCGCTTGGTTGCTGAGATATGGTTCGAGTCTTAATACATCATTGTCGCACCTTGTATATATATATATATATATAATATATATCTTTACTACTACTTTTATATATATATATATATATATATATATATATAGTATATATATATATATATATGTGTATATATATATATATATATATATATATATATAAATAAATGTATATATATATATATATATATATATAAATAAATGTATATATATATATATATATATATATATATATATATATATCTGGTCTGGTCTGGTCTGGTGGTGTTTTCGCAAGGTAACGTGTCTAACTGCCTCAACTGGGTGGGGCTAGCGCAATCCTTGTTGAACTCATCGCAAGTCAACTCACTGGCTGTCATGTAGTTTGATCTGAGCGCTATGTGATGATACCTTTATTTGTTAATGAGGGGTAGTCATATAGCTTGCTCTGCTTACTATGTGACGGCGCTTTCATTATTATTAATGGGGGCCCTCCATGTGGCGACCACCGGGCAACGTCTTCCTGGCACCCGCTGGGAGGCTGCTGAAGTGAGTGGCGAAAATCTCCTCGGTTAGAGGTTGTGCGTTGGGTTTGGGACCCGCCACATAAAAAATCCCCCAATGAAAAAAACAGCAATGCCTCGGATAAGGACTACCGCTTTTGTTGATGACCCCCGCAAACGAAAAAAGGACAATGATTTACGGATATGCACCTGGAATGTCCGGTCCCTTTATAGGGAGGGTGCCTCTATCCAGCTGGTTGATGTCCTCGAAAAATACAGAGCTGACATCACCGCTCTCCAGGAAATGCGATGGACAGGACAGGGCTGCTCCAAAAGAGCGTCCTGTGACATCTACTACAGTTGCCATGCTGAAAGGCACGAATTAGGATGTGGATTTTTGGTCAGCAAGAGACTACGACATCTTGTCTCACAGTTCACGCCTGTGAACGAACGGCTGGCCACAATACGCATCAAGGCAAAATTTTTCAACATCAGCCTTATATGTGCCCACGCTCCGACGGATGAGAAGGACAATGTGACCAAGGAGAGCTTCTTTCAGCGCCTCGAAGAAGCTTATGACCGCTGCCACCGCCACGATATCAAAATCGTGCTTGGCGACTATAATGCCAGGGTGGGCAAGGAAGGTACCTTTGGTCCAACTGTCGGAAAATTCAGCCTCCATCAGAACACCTCCGATAATGGAATGAGGCTGATCGACTTCGCCGCAGCACGAAACATGGTAATTGGTGGTACCAGATTCCAGCATTTCGACATCCACAAAGCGACATGGCTGTCTCCAGATCATCGTACAAGAAACCAAATTGATCATGTGGTGATTGACGGAAGGCATGCTTCCAGTGTGATGGACGTGAAATCGATCCGTGGTGCCAACATCGACTCGGATCACTACCTTGTTGCAGCTAAGGTGCGCACACGCTTATGTGTCGCAAATAACAAGAGAAGTCCCACACAGAGAAAGCTCGACGTCAGTAAGCTGAGATCACCAGAGACAGCAGATGCATTTTCCACTCGAGTATCGGATCTGCTTATGCAGAACACTCCCCAACTTGATGTTACATGCGCACGGTGGACACATATATCCCACTCCATGACTACTGCTGCCGAGGAGGTAATCGGTTACTACCGGCCTCTGAGGAATGAGTGGTATGATCAGGAGTGTCGCGACGCTACCGCAGAGAAAGACGCCGCCTACAGAAAAACCCTGCGTGCAGGCGTAACGTGAGCTGTTAAGGAGCGGTATAGAGAGAAAAGGAGTGCAGAGAGACGTCTTTTCAGGCGCAAGAAGAGGGAGTTGGAAAGACGTGAGTGTGAGGAGATAGAGATGTGTACCGACAAGTGGAGGTTTAAATCCCGGAGCCTCTTCTTGTCGTGATGGAACTGGGAATCTGGTTACAGATGTCCAGAGTGTACTGAGCCTATGGAGGGAACACTTCTCCACGTTACTGAATGGCGATGCTACGAACAATTCCGCCAGTGGAGGAGATTGCCCGATAACCCCAATTACAGATGATGGTGTTGATGTTCCACCACCCGACTATGACGAGGTTGAAACGGCCATTTTAAGGCTGAAGAACAACAAAGCTGCAGGTGCTGATGGCCTGCCTGCCGAGTTGTTTAAGACCGGAGGCGATGAGCTGCTCACCCGCATGCACCAGCTCATAAGCAGAATATGGTCGGATGAAAGCATGCCTGATGATTGGAGGCTCAGTGTTCTCTGTCCTGTACATAAAAAAGGAGACCCCACAATTTGCGCCAACTACCGTGGAATAAGTCTCCTGAGCATCGCGTACAAGGTTCTATCGAGCGTACTGTGTGAAAGATTGAAGCCTATGCTCAGCAACCTGATTGGACCTTATCAGTGTGGATTCAGACCTGGTAAATCCACCATCGACCAGATTTTCACACTGCGCCAAATCCTGGAGAAGACCCAAGAAAAACAGATCGACACACACCACCTATTTGTTGATTATAAAGCCGCTTTCGACAGTCCGGTAAGGGATTACCTCTACGCAACAATGTCTGAGTTCGGTATTCCTGCAAAGCTCATTCGACTTTGTAGAATGACACTGCATAACTCCCGTTGTGCAGTGAAAATTGGGAAGGACCTCTCCGCACCGTTTAATACCGAACGGGGTTTCAGACAAGGTGATTCGTTATCGTGCGACTTCTTCAATCTTATTATGGAGAAAATAATACGAGCTGCTGATCTACGACATAATGGCACTATCTTCAACAAAAGTGTCATGCTGTTAGCGTATGCCGACGATATTGACATAATCGGCATGAACACGCGAGCAGTCAGTGCAGCATTCTCAGAGTTGGAAAGAGAGTCGCGTCGGATGGGTCTCACGGTGAACGAGGGCAAGACGAAGTATCTAGTGTCAACAAACAAAGAGTCCCGGCGTCTTGGACAGCACGTCACTGTTGACAACTACGCTTTTGAAGTAGTAAGGGACTTTGTCTATCTTGGAACCAGCATTAACAGCAGTAATGACGTCAGCTTGGAGATCATGCGTAGGATAACTCTTGCTAACAGGTGTTACTTTGGGCTGGGTAAGCAATTGAGAAGTCGAGCCCTCTCTCGAAGAACGAAAACTACACTCTACAAGTCTCTCATCATGCCTGTCCTAACATATGGCGCTGAAGCCTGGACAATTTCCACCTCGGATGAGCGAATACTTGGAGTTTTCGAGAGAAAAGTCCTACGCAAGATCTTTGGACCTATTTGCGTTGGTGGCGAGTACCGAATAAGGTACAACCATGAGCTGTACGAGCTGTATGCCGATATTGACATAGTAAAGCGCATCAAAATCCAGCGGCTGCGCTGGCTAGGTCATGTCGAGCGAATGGAAGAACACGCTCCAGCTAAGAAGGTGTTATATTCGGAACCCGCTGGAGGACGACGCAAAAGAGGAAGACCAAACCTCCGGTGGAAAGACCAAGTACTGGAGAACCTGACGGCGCTTGGAATTTCTAACTGGCGCCAGCTAGCGAAGAACAGAGATGGCTGGCGAAGCATGTTATTTTCGGCCTAAATCGATATTCGGTTGTTATGGCCACATAAGTAAGTAAGTAAGTACACCCTGTTTAACCCTTCCGGCCATTGCCCTCGCTACCCACCCAACAGCTCCAAAAAAGAATTACCACCATTCGTATGACGTCCTATTGGTCACTCTCAACTGACACACCAACATCTCCTCTCCGGAAAACACAACCCAATCTGCTTCTTCTGCGGAGAACCTACGTCAATTGATCACATCTTAAACACCTGCCGGCGTCTTGATAGTACTAGGCAATTTTATTTCCAACAGCAATCACCCTAACTTTGCAAAACATTAATACTGTAAATATAACCAAAATATATAATTATTTTAGAGATTGCCAAATATTACATGTAATTTAGCTTTATCCGCATTCTAGGAGAGATCGAGCTGTAGGCCTTAGCTGTTATTGCTCTCCTTTTTTGTTTATAATATTTTTATATTATACCTAATTATAATAATAATAATAATAATAACTATTTACAGGTATGACGTAAAAGAAAAGTATTTGTATATAGAAATAAATTCATGAAGAAAATTGAAATGGGTTTTCCTGATAAAATTTTGGTGATGACATATGTCATATTCAGCAAATGTGTGTGAAGAAATCGGTATCGTTTTTGGTATCTATTCGCGATTTGTGTTATCTATAAACATTTTCTTAAAATATATTCGTTTTATATATCGCAATTATTGCAAATATTTTTACAAATTATTTTGTTTGCAATAATTTCGAAATTTCCTTCATTCTATTACAGATTGTCTATTAGATATTTGCCTGTTATTTTTATAGTACACACATATATGTTTTTCTTCAAATCTCGAGGACTTTATACCCTAGACAGACGGCAGCCTAATTCCGGATTACCGGCGCACTTAATCCGAATAAAATAATAACCTGACAGACGGCAGTATTGCGGATTAACTAAACGGCTGATTGACGTTTTATTAGGTCTGTCCACTTACATTACTATCACTATCAATTTCTGTCGTCTATCACTCTCGATATGAGAAAATCTACAAGAAGTACGTGAACTGAAAACTATCAGAAACTTGTAAATTTACATTCACCGTTCGTAATTGACAGCTGGATTTATTTGGTCGCCAACACTTTTCATGTTGAAAACTGTTAACAATTGTTGAAAGTATTTTATTTTCGAACACACCTAATATTTTATAAAATGGATGGAGAAAAATTCACAATAGATAATTTTCAGCAGTGTTGCCATAGCAAATTTCCGTAATCCTCTTTTATTTTGAGAATTAACTCATAAAGTTTATGCGGATTAGCTGCAGTTAATGCCCGAGTTAATTCGAATTAACTCGGTAATCCGGAATTAGGCTGCCGTCTGTCTAGGCTATTACACTCTTCTATCCTATTAATGCAGAAACATTGACAAACATACACTACGGAGCATAACTATAAACGCAGTCTAAATTTGCCCATATTTTTATTTTTTACTATGTAAAATACCATTATTATTCAACAGGATTTTAGAATTAGAGAGAAGATGCTGAATAAACAAAAAATTAGAAGCTGCTGATGACCGTAAGTACCGTTGTCTTTACTTTGATGAAATTTAGCCGGAGCATAACTATAAACGCAAGCATAGAATTTGATAAAATAATAAAAAAATCAAACAAAATTTAAGTTTAATAATTTATTACACCACCCTTATTATGTATTACATCAAATAATCTGTTTGGCATACTATTTATTAAGTTTGATATTGTATTTTTATCGAAATTATCCCAGGCTTCAATAACAGCAATTTTTAATTGCTGAATGTTGTCATACTGCCGGTTTTCTTTATAAACATATCTTGCTAGGAGTTTTCAAATATTTTCTATGGGGTTAAGGTCTGGAGAGCAAGCTGGCCATGTCATAACTTGAATGCTATTGTCATTAAACCAAGAATTAGTCGCGCGACTAACATGAATTCTTGCGTTATCTTGCTGAAAAACCCAATAGTCAGCACTTTTTCTTTATATGAATGGCAATAAATTCATTCGTAACACATCGATGTATTCCTCTTAGTTCATGTGAGTGCTGAGGAACGCCAGTTCCAACATTCCGTCAGCACAAAAAGCTCCCCAAACCATTAAACTGCCTCCACCAAAATTACGTTAGGAAAAAAATTGGGGATCCTTTCGCAAATCACGCCAATATGTGTCAAAACCATCTGGACCATCCAAGTTCCATTTTTTCTCATCAGAAAAAATGACCTTGGCGAAGTTGGTTTGCATATTTTTTGGGCAAATTCAAGTCTTGCTGCTTTGTGGCGTGCTAATAGACGAGGTGCCAATTTCAATTTTTGGCGACAAATACGCCCAGAGGATCTGAGTACTCTGTAAACAGTCCATTTAGACACATTTAGTCCGCAATCATGGACGATTTGTGCAGCGGTCTTCATTGAATTGCTTGCACTTTAAATAATGCAACGCTTATTTCGGTCTGACAGCTTGCTTTTGGGTACACCTGTTTTGTTTTTTCCATATTCCTCAGGATTACGTAAAAAATTCCGAACAACAGCGTCAGACCGCTTCAGCTTTTCAGCAATTGCACGCTTGCTATAGCCTTCTTCAAAATAAGCAAGAATTTTTCCTTTTTCAGTGTCAGATAAACCTTTACCTCGCGGCATTTTAATGCGTCGGTATCAGGAACAACGTTCAAATAAATTATCCATGAATTGATCTTATTATCAATAGATGATAAATCAAACTAATTATAATTTACTTATTGCGTTTATAGTTATGCTCCGGCTAAATTCCATCAAAAGAAAATAACGGTACTTACTGTGATTGGTTGCTGCTATTTTTTTGTTTATTCATCTTCTTCTCTCTAAATTCTATTATTTCGTGGAATACTTGCTGTATTTTACATTGTAAATAAATAATAAAAATATGGGCAAATTTAGACTGCGTTTATAGTTATGCTCCGTAGTGTAGTTTCGTGTACAAAAAATACTTTGAATAAATATTAGTACTCGTAAACTCAGGTAAAATAGACTGAAGATATGAAATGGTACTCGTACAACCACAGCATCACGATATTCAATGTAGGATTAAAAGAAATAGAAATTCAAAGAATTGAAGAAACTTAAAAAGTTCTCATCTCCATCAAATATAGGACGGGGCGAAATAATTAAAAAAGAACTGGCGAGCGACTCCTAATACTTAATGTAACTCCCAATAATGTCACGGAATCATTTTAAAATTTAATCCGCCATAAATTAGTTAATCTTCAATTTATGACAACTACATTTTTGTACGTAGAATAATATTGTAGGAGGACAGAATAAATGCATGAACAATGTCCGATTTTCAATATAACTCCCATTCATGTTTTTATTGAAAACAAAAATTAGATATGTTTTAAGGCAAATTTGCCAGCACCAAAAGAGAATAAAAAATCTCACAGAATTCACAATTAACCTTCACCGAGGCATCAATGTTTAACTACATGAACTGGCAATATGTAATTACACAGAGTTTTTCCATTTTATAGCGGATAATTCTTCAGTGCGGTTATGGTTAATTCACTCTTTGAATTTGTGAGTCTAATAGTAAATGCAATTATTTTTCCTAGAAACCTAGATACAGTTTTAGTTTATCACACAAGAAATATATTTTCAAGACGTAATAGCTGCTTGTGCCGAATGTGAACGATGAGACAGTCAAGGAACTACGGAGAATAATAGAATCGACTCAGACGCTAAATTAGAGGAATATGCTATTGAATTTGGGCACGGAGGCGACGCGAATATGGAATGAAGCGGTAAGGGCGTGTGGGTAATCTTCAATTTACAACAACTACTGTTTGTACGTAGAATAATATTTTAGGAGGACACAATTTTTTGTAGACGTTTGTTTAATTTCCCACAATTTTAACAAAGAGAAATTAATTCCTAAAATCACTTGATCACCAAATAAAGCAGAACTCTGACTCCAACAACTTATATAGATTGGAGTTCAAAATATTGAAATTTAATTGTTATTTGTAATTTAGCACGTTTTTTCACGTCCCGATTTATTATCCCAAAAATAAATGTGTGATCCTGTTTCAAAACATCTCGATATTATATTGCTCTGCATACTATTGCTAAAAATAATTTCCAGTTCATCCTCAGTGTTCGCAGTTGATCTCTTTGAAAAAAGGTTTGGTAATTTGCATTAGTTGCGTTCTTCGCCTGCATGTTTCCTTTGTCAACGTTCTTTGCAAAACTCATTCAAAAGCTGTCAAAGTCACCCTTAAGTAATTATACTTCGCTACTATATTTACACATTCTCCTTTAAATTTTAAATTTTCGTTAGCTCTTAATTTCCGATTTGGTTAAGTTTACTTCCAGGTCCCAACTATTGCAATAACTTTCCAGGAGACATAGCATTAATTGTAAGGTTTGTATATCATCAGCCTGTATGACATGGTCATCTGCATACTGTTATACCATACAAACCATTAATATATAATGTGAACCAAACCTACAATATTGTTTCAAAATGCTCAGAAAATTTTTCACTTGTAAAAACCGCAGACTGCTTTCATAATCTCTACAATTTGTCTGCCATTGATTCGAGCAGATTATAGATTATAAAATATATTCCGATTCATTCGAAATCGCAACGATTTTCACAAGCACTTTGATTTGGTAATTACTTTACTTAACTCCTTCAATTCTGTTATATGTTTACTCTTTAAATTCTGTAAATTCATAGATCGGTCAAATTGGTCGTCTCAATTTCTAAGTTTTTACCAATGTCAGGTTTCCTTCCTTATCTCCTTTAGTTTTTTCTTATTACATGATTAAATTGTTGTCCACGCAATAGTGAACCAGTTCTTTCCCAAATAGAGTTCCTCTATTCATCAATTCTCAGATGAAGGTCTCAAATACATATAATTGAGGTTTTCTATATTACGTTTAATATAATAATGCTTTACGGCATTAAACTCGTAGTTATAGTTTGATCCTCTCAGACGCAAATCTTTTGTGGTAATCACTGCCCCTTCTCCTAATTTTTTAAAATCAATATCTCCTTCATTGGTAAATTCATCTTTAATGCTATATTATATTGTCAATATTTCATTTAATTCCATATATGTAGCTATCTGCCTATTTCCAAAACACGTAATATGTAGTCGGTGAAGTAGTTTTTGTGAAAAAATTCCATTCGTATTCTCTTCGTATGACAAATATTTATTTATTGTGTGCGTAATAATTTTTGGTTACAATAATATTACAAAAATAGTACTGAGTATGATAATTTTACTAATACAATTCAATATAAATATCATTAAAATTGAACACCGTATACTTATAGGTACACAATTAGCTTTAGATTTGGATATAGGGTAAAACGGTGTTCATCCATACTTAGCTGTTAATTGTGGCTAAAACAGTGTAGATTACTGTTTGTCATCGAAATTTACAAACAAAATTCCATCTCGAAATGGCAAAAGTAAATAAGAAAAATAATCGACCAAGAATTAGGTAGGTAAGTTATGCGGCGCACTTAGGCCAAATAATTGGCCCATTGTGTCACCATGCATCATTGATGCCTACCATCCTATCTCCTCTGTTAAGCGGAACCATTGGGATTTCCTAATGAATAGAGCAATGTCCCTGACATCCATGGACCAAGAATTATAAATAGGATTAATTGATAAGAATTGAAATACTGTTAATTATTATTTTCCACATGTGTTACAAAACAGCTGTAACATTTTCTATAGTGATGACAAACTTTCAATATCGTATAGGTAATTGTGGGTGCGTGTTTTAAAAGTAATGCGTTTCAGAGAAATATAAGTATCGAAAAACACGCCTATAATACCTATGATGAGAATCGGCTCGTTCTATTAGCGATCTTGAGTAAAAGTTGCTTCTGCTGGTCTGTGTACTGGATTCTTCAGGGTCAGATACACACCCTTTAAACAACGCATCCTTTTCTGCCTGGGTTTCTATCCACACAGCACTAGGCAGTAAATGCTGTGAATGGACTCTACATACCGGACATGATCTAATGAAGAAACAAATGAGCAAATATTAATATTGACAAAATAATATAGTGTGTATTTGACTATTATTTACTTTGTAACTTCATACTCAAATTCATGAGAGTGCCGCCATTCCGATATACATTTAAAACAAAATACATGGCAGCAGTTTGATAATATGCCGAACGTTCTGTCGCTGCCCGACTTCTGCAACACGACCTCTAGGCAGATGCCGCAAGATTCCGCTCCCAATTCTTCGTCCATGCAATTCTGACGCTGCTGCGGCTCAACAGTGGGACTCGGCAACTGATGCGAAAAACGGCATCCTTCTCCAAACCAACATCTCTCTTCAAGGAAGTACCTACACATTTCTCGGTTTGGCTCTGATCCAGTTATTGAATTTAAGTTATGTTGATCCATTATATTCAGATAATATATTGGTACAGGTATGTGCTGAAAAAATCAATAAAGAGTAATAATAAAATTTTGCGATTAGTACTGTTTACAGATTGTTTCTTTCTATATATAAACTTTAATTGAAATTGTGCAACTTTCCAAAAAATTGCACAATTTATATAACTTTATTTCCTTTAAACTACCAAGGAGAAAGCAAACGATAGGTTCTTAGCGCTAGTTCGTTAATAAAAATATGCTCTTACCAATTCTTGTGGTATTTTTCACTTTAAATTTTTTTCCAAATTCTTCAATTTAATATTATGCTTGTACTATATGTATATCGCTCGTATGTAGCGTTCTACTGCGAATGAAGTATTTCCGACGCGCATGCTCTTTTTATACGCTGACAAACACATGTACCTATGCTTACCTGAAGACATTATTGATTTAGGAACTATTTACTACTTACTACCTGTCTGATGTAGAAGAAAGGAATAGGTATAACTATACCTATTATTATTACCTATATGATTTTTCTTCAAATTTCAGGGACTGCAAAAACATTGACCAACATTTTTTCGTGTCCAAAAGGTACTTTGAATAAATATTAGTACTCGTATACTCAGGTAGAATAGGCCGAAGATATGAAGTGGTACTCATACAACAATAGTATATCGATAATCAATGTAGGATTTAAAAAATAGAAATTCGAAAAATGAAAGAAACTCAAAAAGTTCTTATCTCAATCAAATATAATCAGGAGAAAAATAATTTAAGAACAACTGGCCGAGCGAATCCTCGGCGAATGCTCGAACAATGTCCGTTTTTTTATATAGCTCACATTCACGTTTTTATTAAATACAAAAATTACCTATACTTTATGGCAAATTTGCTAGCACCACAGGATTGATCATGTTGGAGCCGAACATGATCTCACAGAATGTACAACTAAATGGAGTTCTAAATTTTGTATGTATGTTACTATGGTATGATATAAAAAATCATCTTATAGTAATTTAAACAAATTCAACGTTTGCGTAATTACTCTGCTACTTTATATAACTCTTTCATTCTTTCTTTCTAATATTACATCATTATTTAAAACCGAATAAACAAAATCCAAGTAATAAGTCAAAATATACCAAGTCGTCTAAAAGGCGTCTTTTGTTTCAATTTGTGAGTGTATTTGAAATTTTTCATGGAGTTTTTTATTATTTTATTAGGCAAATATATCCATACTGCAACAGAAAAAGTATTGCACAGCGGCATTCCTCGATATCGAAGGCCCGCTTTACAAAATTAAAACTACGCTCCCAATTTACTGCTATTTATTCATCAAGCCCTATATTTACAACCCATATTTCTTCGTACAGCAGGGCCAACAACATGGGTTCAATCCTTTACCAACTCTACACAAACGATTTACCTTCGGAGTCACCATGAGTGCCTTTGCTAATGATACTACTGTCTTAGCCGTTGACAATCTTTCGTACTCAATTTTCTCTCAACTTCGAAGAGGACTAAACAACATTACATTAATGGAGAATCATGTCCAACGAAATATAGTCGGTACAGGTTAATATACAAATACACCGCAACGTGATGAAACCTAGAACACACATATATTTACAAGCGAAAGGCTCTCAGTAAAAAGCTCTGAAGCTTGCTATTTTGATTGAAAATTTTACATTGGAAAATCCAAATAGGATAGTCCTATATTATAAAGGTGAAGCGGTTATCCAGATATTTCAAAATTTCGGTTTTTTGAGTTTTGAAAAAAGGTAAGGCTATTAAATTGTCGATATCTTTGCCTTAGCGAACTCAATTTTAAGTTCTTTTATTTTTCTTATATATATAGCCTTTCCAGAAAAATCAAAATTATTCAATCGGCTAAGAAGTGACGGGTGGATAGAAATTTATTTTTATGCAACATTTTACTATTTTTAGGCGTTCGTCTTATGCAACATTAAATCAGTATTCAATGCTTACATTATATTTATTATTATTATTACTTAAGAAGCAATACTGTACAGGTTAAATTGATAAATTAGCTTGTACAGCAATGGGTTAGGAATTAACCCAGGGTTAGAACGTAAAATATTGAACCCAGCGATTTCGTAGGATTAATTCAAATTCAATTCAAAAAATATAAATAAAATCGTTAAAAATAAAGATAAAGATAATTTGAATAATTAATATCTATTTGCATCTGTGAAATATTATCAATAAATAATTAAAATGGTAAACGAATTACTTTTTTCGGAAGATGATGAAGAAATTGTTGAGCGCCTTTCTACGGATTTATTTAACAGAACGGTTGCAGAGCGAAGTGATAAAGCAGAGGAAGAGGAGATTTCGGCCGAAAAACAAGAAATAGCTGTGGTTTTATTGGACAAGATTAAAATGTTTGTTATCGTAAGGACGCGCATGACTTTTCCTACACAAATAAAACTTACGAAAGTTTTGCAAATTCATGAATTTGAATAACCAAAATAAATGGCACAAAAAAGAGTAAGCGATGCCAACCGAAATTAAAAAAGCCCAAGTTAACTAACTAACTAACTAACTAATAATAAACTGAGCTACTTAACTCTAAATTTATAAATTTAACCTCGGATATTCTGCAAGTGAGCCTGAGAAACTCGAAGAAACTTATTAAGGATATACATAAGTAAGGAAAAAAAATCTCCTTACAGTCGGCTAGGGCCGACCAAATTTTACCCTGCATATGTAGATATATATATAAAGAGATTACTCGAATATCTTTTTCTTTTATTTCCACTTTTTGAAAAACAATTTTTGCATATACTACTAATTTACACCCGACTTTGACGAAGTACTTTGACGAAGTACTTTGTATGTTATGAGGGGAGCTATATAATAAGTGGGCGTGGCTTACCTCTTTCTTGTAAATCCAATTAATTTTTCAATATTAATCCACACCTTAAATTTGTTTGTCCTACGTTGAATAGTTCAACTTTGTATGGTAGCCCCATTAAGAAGTGGGCGTGGCATGTTGATTTTTTGCGAGATTATGTACAACTACCATATTAACCTAAGTATTAATTATGATTGTTCTAGACAGAAGATTGCAGAAGCTGCAGCTATCTCAATTTAAAAGAAATTCAGTCATCCTGTATGGGAGCCACTGTAAACAATGGACGTGGCTGGCCCATTTCTTGTGAGTATATTTGCTCTTACAATACTAATCCACACCTTCAATCTGGTTGTTCTACGCTGAATAGTTTGTATGTTATGGCGGTTAACATTTTTGTTTAATTTACTCAACTTTGTATGGGAGCCCCAATAAAAAGTGGGCCTGGCACACTGATTTTTTGCCAAATTATTTCCGACTACGATTTAATCTAAGTGTCAATTATCAATATCAATCCCCTCCGTACCCTTGGATCAAAGGTTACTTATGCCAAATTTCGTCAAAATAGCTCAATATTTACTCAAGTTATCGTGCGAACCAGCCAGGTGACAGACAGACGGACGGACGGACATCGTTAAATCGAAAATTTAAGCGACGCTGATCACGAATATACATATATACTTTTATATGTCTCAGAAGATTCTTTCAAGTGGACACAAACATCTGACCGAAATGAATATACCTGGCATATTGCATTATGCAGGGTATAAAAATGGAAAAAATTGAATTTCGTGCAGTGATTAAGCACTATTATTTGAAGGGGAAAACGGGAAAGAGACCAAAGAAAAGCTCGATAAACATTACGGTGAGTGTGCTCCGTCAGATTACATGGTAAAATATTGAATTGCTGAATTTAAACGCGGCCAAACAAGCACTGCAACAATACCATCAACAGGAAGGCCAAAAGAGGTGGTTCCTGAAGAAAATATCAAGAAAATCGTCGATATCGTTATGAGTGATCGCCGAGTCAAGTTACGTGAGATTGTTGAAATGGTAACCATCTCATATGAACGTGTGTTCAACATTTTGCATGAACATTTGCATATGAAAAAGCTATCGGCAAGATGGGTGCCGCGTTTGCTCAGTGTCGAACAAAAACCACTTCACAGCGGTGTTTGGACATGATAAAGCGTAATCCTGTTGATTTTTAGCGTCGATTAATAACTGTTGATGAATCGTGGGTCCACCACTACACACCTGAAACCAAAAATCAATCGAAACAATGGGTGGAAGCTGGTGGAAGTGCTCCGAAGAAGGCGAAGGCAGTGAAATCGGCTGGCAAGGTTATGGCCACTGTATTTTGGGATGCACTCGGAATATTGCTTATTGATTATCTTGAAAAAGGATCCACAATCACAGGAAAGTATTATCGTGCATTATTGGATCAACTGAATGATGTAATCAAGAAAAACCGACCACATTTAAAGAAGAAAAAAGTGCTCTTTCTTCAAGACAACGCACCGGTTCACACAGCATTAGATACGATGCTAAAATTACGTGAAATACACTTCGAATTGGTTGATCATCCACCTTATAGTCCAGATTTAGCTCCTAGTGACTTTTTCCTGTTTCCAAACTTGAAAAAATGCATTGATTCGTCGGGCATTGTTATTATTTGATTCGGGAGGAGAGGGAGTAACTTGTTGATGGGTTTGTATATGATTTGTTGTTGGTTTATTGTCTGTGCAATGATCTAGCTTCACGTATAGTGCATTTATTTTAATCATTTCTCTTTGCTGCCGATACTTTAAAATGAAAATTTGTGTTTTATTTAAAGAATAAACAAAACGGTGATAAACAGATAAATATGTATTGTCACAAAGAAGACACTATGTACAACATTTTAGTATTTTCTCACTATTAGAAGTTAGTTTATTTAGCGTTGCAAGATTCTACCCTTCATAAGGAAGTTAAATAATAGCATTTAATAGACAAGACTAGCAAAAAAATTGCTATTGCCTATTGAAAGTTGAAATTTGATGATGCTGACTCTAAGCATATTATTTATATCTAGCACAATAGTGCCACGTATAAATTACTTATTATAGCACAATAGTGTTATGTATAAATGGATTATATTAGCACAATAGCGCTATTTTTTGTATCCGCGCATCAGCAACAATGATAGCGGCGACTTTTAAGCGCAGTAACGATCATACGCCATGGAAGTAACGGTAGGAAATTTAAATTAAAATAAAAATGATTATTTTTTAATGCGTATGATTTAATGTTTTTTAGTTAATTAAGGTCCCATAGCATTATAACAACATAATTTTCCGCCAAAAAATTTTAAATTTAAACAAATTTCTTTTAAAATCATTTTGCATATACTTTTGTCTAGGTACTTGTAATTTTTATATACTTGTAGCACTTTGTTGTTATTTTAAAAATTTATTTCATTTCCTTTGTATTTGTTTCATACCATTTTGTTCATTATATCATAAATAATATTCCAGGAAGTTAATTGAGAAGGAGAGTATTGTAGGTAATTGTAATTTTTGTATACTTAAAACATTTTACTATGAGAAAATGAAAACTGTATAAGCACAGTACAGTGAAGTTCGTTACCAGTTATTTTTCGTTTTGAAACAGAACAAATTAAATATTTGAAAAATATAGAAAATGGAGAAAGGGGAGCCATACTTGTATTCGTTATTTTTAAAAACGAAAAATTTCAAATTGCTGTTTCTTTGATTCTCCATTTAGAATATATCAAATTTAGAAACGAACTCGACCACTTTTGTGAATTATCTTTCCTATTTGAAAGCAGTGCTGTAATATTCCAGTGTCATGTCAACTTAGGTCTTACCCTGAATATGATATATGCAACGACCTGATTGTTTTGACATGTCCGTACTCAACAAAACAGAAAAATCCAATTTGCCTATTAAATCCAGATTAAAGCCCATATGAAGTCTCGTCGTTTAGATTTATATCTATTCTTCTCATTCCAAAGTATTAGAAAAGCTTTTCGTTTCGTTCCGAAAAAAACACCGTAAACCAAGTATATACGATAGTATCGAATTATCATCGAAAACGCCTTTGAATAAAACAAAATATTCAAATAACATTCTTATATATACGAGATTATAAAATTTTATTAATATTAAATAATAATATTTAGCCTGCTGTGTCCTCACTATTTTATCGCAGATTACTCTTAAAGCTTTCATATGGAAATGTCTCCTTTCTATTAGCTCTCTAATATGAACTTGTTGAGCTCGCCTGCTTGGTTGAATGCTTCTTCGTCTGTTTTGTGTGTTGGATTGGACTGCATCCGATATACACCCTCTAAATAGTTCATATTTTTCTTCCTGTGTTTCTAAAACAGGACTTGGACGTACCTGGCATAGCAATACATATGGCTGCAGTTTGACAGTATTCCGAAAGTTACAGATTATTGATCCATTACATGAGCAATTCAGAGCAATTGACCCAGGTATGTGCTACAATAAATATAAAAAACAAAAAATTATATATGGCAATTAGTGAAGTTTTGCAGTTTGGACTCTCATCGTGGTGGGTGGAATCCAAGGAATCCAGATTTTAGGAAAACAGTTTAGGTATGCGTCTTCCTTTGCTGAATTTGTGGAAAATTGATCATACGCCTTGAAATTGTATTCGAACTTAACCAAGAAGTACAAACAAATTTCTTTATGATTTGTGTAACATTTGACGAAATTTAATTAATTATATCAACTCTTTTTGTATGCGTTATTAAATTTATTTTCATGAAACTACAATACCATGAAGAAAGCAAACGAACAAAAATGTTTGAACTGAAATTTTTTTCCAAAAAATCCACTATTAATCTACAGAAATTTTAAAACACATATTTAAAAAAAATATTCCATATTTTTAATAATATATAGAGATAGAGTTGTAAACGCAACAAAAGCATTAAATAGGATAGTTGATATTATATCAATATCGATGATATTTTTTGCTTCCGATACGATATTACCGGTGCGATATTTTTGGACGATAATATTACATAAAGATCTTTTACGCATAAATATCGCCTGGTTACCAGATAAATGAATTGTATATGATTAATTTTGTACATCAGTTCAACAGTCACATGTGGGCATCATATGTGATTGACATTCTAATGATAGTTACTAGTTATATTTATAAACAAATTATAAAAGAATGCATAAAAAAGTTGCATATTTCAAGGGGACATATTTGTTTTTTTATTTCTGTCGACTTTTACGTTCTTTATATAAAGATTTTGTCTGTGTCCACCAAATTTTCCGGCAAATAATTTTCTAGAACATTTTAGCCCTCTGACGACCTTCCATATGCTATTTCATTCAGTTTCCAAAAAAGGAGCAAAATCACTCTTTCGTGGGAGAGCTAACGCATTAACAGGTTCTACAAAATTATTTCTCTTGAAATTTTACTTATTCTAAAGCAGTGAGTCACAAAATTGCAAATTTCATATGACCATGGCTTTCCTCTCTCTAAGAGGACACACTTAGGACAGAAGGGCCCATTGTGATACCACAGAGCTTCTCTTCCAATACTGTTGTGCGTTTTAAATTTGGACAGTATTGGAAGGGACCTACTTATATTAGCCGGTTCCGAACGGCAGAACTCTTGTGACATCACTTTTTCTGAGCTTTGTCACAGAGTTCTTTTAGAAGCTTTTTCATGGCAAGTTGTTACTGTCGGAAGAATTGCCAATTGCTTGCCGACAGGTGGGTACCATTCGAAAGAAAAATCTTATCGATATTAAATTTGTTATGCATCAGCCGGGGATTGAACCACGACCTACAGATCAGAAGGCGAACAAACTAACCACTGAGCTACGGCACCCAGCATGCGGTACTGCATGCAATTATGGCTGCTTTTAACTTGTCCCACCTTTTACGCAGTATTCCTTTATATAATTTAACTTAATTTTTTTTTTTTTTTTTTTTTTTTACGACGAATTTTTGTGCCAATTCTAAAGCAAATACCACATACCAAAAAGTTTAATTAGCCTTGCTAATTTTGAATTGTCACTATAAATTGCAAAAATTTTCAGATAACTTCAGATAAATTTCAGCGGAACGGAAACCTCGTGGTATATTCCGTGAGATGAAGCTTCTTCGGTGTCTGCTAAGCAAAAGGATGAGTACATCACCACATTGCTCCAACTGACCTTGCAATTATTGAAATTCTAACGCAAGAACTAATAATTGGTAGTTGGTAGCAGTTTCCCTTCCGTTTCACAACATTCAAAAATAAAAAATTAAAGAAAATCTATTTGTACACCGGTTTAACTAAATTTAAAATTTTGTTACTAGGTGTCGTTGAATGTTGCAAATATAATATCTGAAATTGGTATGATTTGCTACAAGCGTCATTACACTCCCTCTATGAGAAATTGCAAACGAGACACTAATAACCGTAGAAAATAAAAAAATTTGATTTCAGGATGCTCTTATCATATTACTCAATTAGAATAAAACCGTTTGTAAAGCAATAAACTATAAATAAAAAATTTATGGAAAACGATAACTATAAATAAGACGTAACTTCCTAATTTTAATCAAACTTAATTGCTATCACTACTACTTTCAACGAGAAGTCTTCTTTAACGAAATTGTCTTCAGTCTTCAGCTCTAACGTCAAAGCCTTCGCCACCCAATGTATGGCCTGATAACGCTCTTGCACCAAAGACATTTTATAATTCTTACCTTCAACTGCATTTAGTCATTTTTTTGATTTTCAAAATCGTGTAAGATCAAAAACATGTTAAAAGAATAGATCCATGCCTAAATAAATCAGATGGTAATGCAACAATTGATGACGTGATAATGATGTTCAATTATATTATATACATATTATTATCAATATATTATTCATAATGGAGCAATTTTGGAGTACTTATAATTTATCAATAAATATGTATTGTCTTTATTTTACCAAAATGTAAATATTGGGTGTTCGAATAAGTTCGAAAGTTCTCTCGAAAACTCCGAGTTTCGACGCCACATGTAAGGACAGGTCTGATGAAAGACTTGTAGAGAGTGGTGTTTGTTTCTCGTGAGAGGGTTTGACCTCTGAATTGCATACTTAGTCCAAAGCAGCACCTGTTAGCAAGAGTGATCCTTCGCAATATCTCCAGGCTGACGTCATTGCTAATGTTAGTGCTGGTTTCAAGGTAGACAAAGTCCTTCACTACTTCATAAGCGTAGTTATCAGTAGTGACGTGCTGTCCAAAACGCCCGAACTCTTTGCTTGTGTGGACACTAGGTACTTCGTCTTACTCTCCTTCACCGTAAGACCCATTTGACGCAACTCTCTTTCTAACTCTGCACTGATTGCTCGCGTGTTCATACCGATTATGTCAATATCATCGGTATATGCCAACAGCATGACACTTTTGTCGAAGATAGTACAATTATGTCGTAGATCAGCAGCTCGTATTATTTTCTCCATAATAAGAATGAAGAAATCGCACGGTAACGAATCACCTTGTCTGAAATCCCGATCGGTATTAAACGGCGCGGAGAGATCCTTCCCAATTTTACTTGAACACTGTTCACTCGATTTTAAATGTTGATACAATATTACCGTAGCGCAGTGGTTACCGTAGTTCAGTGGTTAGTGTGTTGGCCTTCTGATCTGTAGGTCGTGGGTTCAATCCCCGGCTAAAGCATAACAAATTTAATATCGAAAAGACTTTTCTTTCGAATGGTACCCACCTGTGGGCAAGCAATTGGCGATTCTTCCGGCAGTAACAATTTCCCATGAAAAAGCTTCTGAAAGAACTCTGTGACAAAGCTCAGAAAAAGTGATGTCAGAAGGATTCTGCCGTTCGGAACCGGCTAAAATAGGTAGGTCCCTTCTAATACTGTTCAAAATTTAACACGCACTACAGTAATGGAAGAGAAGTTCGGCCAAAGAGCCCTTCGGGGCTTTAAGTGCCACATATTTATTTTTTTTTATTTAAAAAGTAGCAGAGTAATATGTCGCAAATTATGAACATTCAATTTTAAAATGATTCCGTGAAATTATACGGGAGCTAAATTAAGTATTAAGAGTTGCTCGGTCAGTTGCCTTACCTATATTTGATGGAGCTAAGAGCTTTTGGCTAAGTAATTGAGAAGTCGAGCCCTCTCTCGAGAAACGAAAACCGCACTCTACAAGTCTCTTATTATGCCTGTCTTTACGTATGGCGCGGAAACTTTGATAATTTCCACCTCAGAGGAGAGAATGCTCGGAATTTTTGAGAGAAAAGTACTGTGCAAGATCTTTGCAAGATCTTTGGACCTATTTGCGTTGGTGGCGAGTATCGAATAAAGTACATATGTAAGTAGGTAACACATAAAATATTATAAAATAAATTAAAGTACCAACCGTGTGCATTAAGTGATAATATACTTTCTAACAAGTAATACATTCTAATAATGACATTCAAATAACAAAAGTGTACATACATACAAACAAAGTTAAAATATATATTTACCTGAGAAGTGCATTGCTCCAAAACGGAAAAAATAACAAAAAATTTACCGTGCAAATTCAATTAATATATGATCATATGTAAACGCGTACATAAAACCAAAACAAAACAAGCAAATACATCACAAAATAAAAGAGTAACATTGTAACAGTGGTTCAACGTATTTTTTTTATTAAAAAAAAAATTATTTTTTTTTAATAAAAATTGATAAAATTATTAATTGACACAAACCACTAAATACAACAACAAAGTTTACATTTTCCACGTGCACGTATGTGCCGTTGCCCCACACACAGCACAATACAGCGAAAAGGAAGAATAAGATAAGCACTATATTTTAATACCTATTCCATTACAATATAAAATTTCACAATTTTTATTTTAAGACAGCAATCTCGTTGCAGCAATTTATTAAAAATAAAAACAATTTTTTTTGCTCTGACGGAAGTAATTTTTGCTTCAAATTTTTGTTTTTGTTTTCTCGCACTAGCGACATTTATCACTAAATAGTCGTTAGATTTCAATTCAATTTTTATTCTTGTTTGCACATACATTATTCGTTACATTATTTCTCACCGAAAAATTCTAACTTTTCTGTTATCGATCGATGAATTTGCTATTGTCGATATTCGTGCATCTAATCCCGTTGATCATTTATACTATTGCACATTTACAAAAGTGAAATCTCTATTCACTCGATATATCTCGATAAATTCACCAAAGTTATATTTTTTCTGACCAAAAATATTCCTATTCTACACATTACACCAGCAATTCTTATATCGATAATTTCACTATTATCGATATTGTCCAGTAATTTCAAACTGGCAGCGAGAAATAAAATGGAACTCTGCCAAGAGCGCGTGCATACAATAAAAGCACAGATTTCGGAGCTCTTGGAAGTTCAGTCACCCTCCAGATTAGAACTTTCATCACAAGCAGAAATTCCCTCTATTTTTGCAACAGAGCAAGCAAATAATTCCGCGATTTGCCTGACTGTTCGAATTTGTGATACCGAAACCTTTTCCGGTGGGTATGAAGAATGAACGTCCTTCCGCGACATGTTTACAGCGGTTTACATTAACCACCCTAAAGTCTCTTCTGCCCAAAAACTGTATCACCTCCGCAAAATTTGAAATTTAGTTAAACCGTTAGTACATATAGATTTTCTTTATTTATTTATTTTTGAATGTTGTGAAACGGAAGGCAAACTGCTACCAACTACCAATTATTAGTTCTTGCGTTAGAATTTCAATAATTGCAAGGTCAGTTGGGGCAATGTGGTGATGTACTCATCCTTTTGCTTAGCAGACACCGAAGAAGCTTCATCTCACGGAATATACCACGAGGTTTCCGTTCCGCTGAAATTTATCTGAAGTTATCTGAAAATTTTTGCAATTTATAGTGACAATTCAACGAAAATTAGTAAGGCTAATTAAACTTTTTGGTATGTGGTATTTGCTATAAGACAATCATTTGCTTTAGAATTGGCACAAAAATTCGTCGTCAAAAAATAAAAAAAATTAAGTTAAATTAAATAAAGGAATACTGCGTAAAAGGTGGGTCAAGTTAAAAGCAGCCATAATTGCATGCAGTACATACATGCACACATACACCAATGCTCATATGGTTTTATTTATAAGCAACAATAAAAAAAATATAAATTTCAAGATCAAGGTGACTGGAAGGTAATATTGAAATTGGGCCAAGGTCAAGAGCATTGGAAAGTTTAAGTATACGTCTATCTCGGTTATTGGTATGCATGCTGATTCGCAGGAAAGAAAGAGTAAAGAATAGCGACTAACTTCAGCTAAGTGCCATCATTAGTATAGCTGTAGACAGCAGAGAAATTGGCAATTTGTAAAAGTGTGGTGTGGAAATTAAAAACATGAATTTGAAAACACGATTTTACAAACATGAATTTAAAAACACGGAATTAAAAATATAAAGTTTAAAATATGAGAAATGCTCAAATTGCGTTGGCATAAGAAAAAGTCAGAACTGCAAGGCGTACATCAAAGTGAATAGTGGAAGAAAAAAATAATAGAAGTAGAATAAGTAAAGTGTAAATAAGTAGAGTGTTAATTATAAGTAACGGTAATTAAAATAGAAAGTGCATGCATAACAGAGTGATGGTAATAACGATTCACCTTGTAGGAGTGAACAAATTTTTATACCCTGCATAATGCAATATGCATGGTATATTCATTTCGGTCAGATGTTTGTGTCCACTTGAAGGAATCTCCGGAGATATAGACATAGATATATATTCGTGATCAGCGTCGATTAAATTTTCGATTTAACGATGTCAGTCCGTCCGTCCGTCCGTCTGTCTGTCACCTGGCTGGTTCGCACGATAACTTGAGTAAATATTGAGCTATTTCGATGAAATTTGGCATAAGTAATCTATGATCCAAGGGTACGGAGGGGATTGATATTGGGCATGATCGGTCAATAACCACGCCCACACCAAGCATTCAAAGCGACTAACCTCGAAATTTTCAAAATCTTTAACTTGCTATAACTCACATAATATACCACTTTGGACAACAATATTTGGCACATAGACTTATATTATACTACTATATAACTTCGCCAAAAGTGGTTGAGCCACGCCTACTTTTTAGCATAGCTCTCATACAAAGTGTCTGTACTTCTTTTAAATTGAAACAGCTGTAACTTCTACAATCTTCTGTCCCGAATAACCATAATTGACACTTAGATTAACATGGCAGTGAGAAATAATATGGCAGAAAATCAGTGTGCCACGCCCACTCCTTCATAGGTCTCCCATACAAAGTCGAGGGAATTAAACTAAAACTTTTAAGCTCCATAACTTACAAACCATTTAGCGTAGGACAACCAAATTTAAGGTGTGGATTGATATTGAAATATTAATTAGAAATACCAGAAAGAGATACGTCACGCCCACTTTTTATATAGCTTCCGTACAAAGTCTCGGATTTATCTTAAACATTAAAACAACCATAACTTACTAATTAATACGTCTAGGTCAACCCATTGCAACCTATGTAGTTTAGTATTATAGTCAGAAATTGATCCTCCAAAATTGGTGAGGTACGCCTGCTTCTTAATGTAGGTCCTATACAAAGTAATGGAAGAAAAGGATGGATATACAAGCAAACTTTTTATATATACCTCTACATATGCAGGGTATAATTTGGTCGGCCCCAGCCGACTGTAAGGAGATTTTTTTTTCTTGTTTTGCCAGAGCAGCATATGAATTGGAAAGGAGAGACAGTAAGTGAAGTACATATTTCTGTTCTGTACAGCATGCACTGTATGTATCAAAGAATATTAAAGCATTAGCAACATGTTGCCAGTGCATTCCTCATAAACATGTTTCTGTTGGAATTCTTGATTTCTAATATTCTTTGATATATACATTTATGTGCATACGTCCTGGTAATTATTTCTTTAATTTATTTTTTTATTCTTGGGTGTTATTAATATATTAAGTGTTTGCATATTTACTAATATAATTATCATACTTACTAAATATGCAATATATTTACTTTGCTTATACATACCTTCTATAGACATATACGAGAGTATACTTACATTAAAAAAATTCAAAATTCTATATAATTGTTTATACATAAAAAATTTCATAATGAACTACTAAAGATGGTAGCTTAAACTATTTTTATTTTTTTTTTACTTCGAGCACCAGATCATATTGACAACCTGGCCATTAACATCCTGGCCATTAACATTCTGGCACAGAGTGACCATATTAATTTATTAGCATGAACAAATGGAAATTCAAGGTATATCACTATATACCTCTACCTTTCGCGAATTTCAGTTTGCTCTGCTTCTACACGTAATAAAAATTATAACTTCTCTGGAGGAAATTTACAGGATGCAACAACCCATCCCAATTGCCGACGAGCCAGGCCGACTTCCAATACGTGCAACCGCACCCTAAATTATAAGAAATCATACCTTGTATGCTACAGGGGATCATAAATAATGATCGACAACAATAAGGATATCATTAAAACACAACAATATATTTATTATTGACAATTGCTGTTATTTTGTTTTATTTTGTCGTGGACAAATTATATGATGTTGGTTCTCATCGATATACGTACGGATCCAACGACTCGTGAAGTTCGCGGTCTCACCATCCAGCGTGATAGTATCGTGCTTCTGCTACACTCTACGTTTGACTGATGATGATGATCCGATATGCACAATTTATTGAAATCATCTTTTTCTTTCTGCGTTTCTAACCAAACTGGGCTAGGTAGTAAATGCTGTGATTTTACTCGACATACCGGACATGAACTAATGAACAAACAAATGATCAAATATTAATATTGACAAAATAATATAGTGTGTACTTCAGTATTATTTACCTTGTAATTTCATACTTAAAATCATCAGAGTGCCGCCATTTCGATATACAATTAATGCAAAATACATGCCAACAGCTTGACAGTATTTCAAAAGCTCTGTCTTGGCCCTTCTTCTGCAATACTACTTCCAGGCAGATACAGCAACATTTTTCTCTCGTTTCGTCCATCGAATCCTGAAGCTGCTGTGGCTCAACAGTGGGACTCGGCAACTGATGTGTAAAATTGCACTGTTCTCCAAACCTACATCCTCCAAGCAAGTAACTACAAAGTTGACGGTTTGGCTCTGAACCAGTCGTAGAATTTGATGAATGTTAATCCATTATATTCAGATAATATATTGATACAGGTATATGCTGAAAAAAATAAATAAAAAGAAATAATAAAACTTTTAAACTTCAAACTTTCCAAAAAATTTAATGAATTTGATCAACTCGGCACACTTTATATAACTTTATTTCCTTTAGTAATCTGCATCTCGCGTTCTATAAGTGCGATCGGGTTACGCTAGATGGCGTTAGAAAGATAGGATTTCGTACTAAATAAACTTTTTAGGCAGTTTGTGATTTCTTGACTCAGTATTGTTCAATTCAATTCAATTTAATGCAAAGATAATGGATTTCTTTTTACTACACCTTATATTTGCCATACGACAAAGGAAGGAAATAAAAAGCGATTGGATTAAAGGCTACTACGAACGCGGGGGGCGAGATTTATAAAAACATAAATTTTGAGGGGAAGTCCCCTGAAGTACGTATAAATAAATATGTTCAGAGGAAATGTTGGTCAGGAAAGCTTCAATTATTAACCATCTAAAACAGGAATGGGCACATTTTCGGCACGTAAAGCAATGAAAGAGCCGTGCTAGGTAAGAGGTTAATATGTTCTCAGGGGTCAGGCAAGTAAGAAATACATTAAAGGCATAATATATTCTTCCATGATTTTCATAACACGAAACTTGCAGAAACACTAATAGTGCGATTAGTCAACACGTATGGGTGGGTAACGGATCAAATGTTTCGATCTATTTCACACGAAAGCCATAAGAGCGATTAATCATAACGAATTGGTAGGTAACGTAACTTTGGAATCTGTAGAAATTAGATTTTTAACGGAACATATGAGAGTCGTTCTCTTTTCTCTATATTGTATTTCTATTTTATACTAAGCCTAGCTATCTCTTTCCTACTAATATAGTATATGGACTGAGCTATGTGTGTTGACTACTCGCACTCCGTTTGTTACATATCTTTATTATGGTGCGATTAGTCCATTGTTATCTTTAATTTAATCTTCGTCTTCGTCATTTCCATCATTTTCTTAAAATCGCTTTTTATATATTGATTTCGTCACACATCGTTCAATTGTACTACGAAACAATTTTAGGATCATTGTCTGGGGCGAAATTATTCCAACTCAGTACGAAAGACCTAGACCCATATAATAAAACCTCCAAAAATATTTGCATTCTATAGTCGTATGAAAGTGGCTGGCGTAGCTCAGTGGTTAGTGCGCTGGCCTTCTGATCTGTAGGTCTTGGGTTCAATCCCCGCTGAAGTACAACAAAATTTAATATCGAAAAAAATTTTCTTTTGAACGTTACCCACTTGTCGACAAAAATTGGTAATGGCAGTAATAATTTGCCAAAAATGCTTTTTAAAGGAGCTCTGTGACAAAACTAAGTTAAAGGCGATAATATTATCGTCCAAAAATATCGCACCGGTAATATCGTATCGGAAGCAAAAAATATCATCGATATTGATATAATATCAACTATCCTATTTAATGCTTTTGTTGCGTTTACAACTCTATCTCTATATATTATTAAAAATATGGAATATTTTTTTAAAATATGTGTTTTAAAATTTTTGTAGATTAACAGTGGATTTTTTGGAAAAAAATTTCAGTTCAAACATTTTTGTTCGTTTGCTTTCTTCATGGTATTGTAGTTTCATGAAAATAAATTTAATACCGCATACAAAAAGAGTTGATATAATTAATTAAATTTCGTCAAATGTTACACAAATCATAAAGAAATTTGTTTGTACTTCTTGGTTAAGTTCGAATACAATTTCAAGGCGTATGATCAATTTTCCACAAATTCAGCAAAGGAAGACGCATACCTAAACTGTTTTCCTAAAATCTGGATTCCTTGGATTCCACCCACCACGATGAGAGTCCAAACTGCAAAACTTCACTAATTGCCATATATAATTTTTTGTTTTTTATATTTATTGTAGCACATACCTGGGTCAATTGCTCTGAATTGCTCATGTAATGGATCAATAATCTGTAACTTTCGGAATACTGTCAAACTGCAGCCATATGTATTGCTATGCCAGGTACGTCCAAGTCCTGTTTTAGAAACACAGGAAGAAAAATATGAACTATTTAGAGGGTGTATATCGGATGCAGTCCAATCCAACACACAAAACAGACGAAGAAGCATTCAACCAAGCAGGCGAGCTCAACAAGTTCATATTAGAGAGCTAATAGAAAGGAGACGTTTCCATATGAGAGCTTTAAGAGTAATCTGCGATAAAATAGTGAGGACACAGCAGGCTAAATATTATTATTTAATATTAATAAAATTTTATAATCTCGTATATATAAGAATGTTATTTGAATATTTTGTTTTATTCAAAGGCGTTTTCGATGATAATTCGATACTATCGTATATACTTGGTTTACGGTGTTTTTTTCGGAACGAAACGAAAAGCTTTTCTAATACTTTGGAATGAGAAGAATAGATATAAATCTAAACGACGAGACTTCATATGGGCTTTAATCTGGATTTAATAGGCAAATTGGATTTTTCTGTTTTGTTGAGTACGGACATGTCAAAACAATCAGGTCGTTGCATATATCATATTCAGGGTAAGACCTAAGTTGACATGACACTGGAATATTACAGCACTGCTTTCAAATAGGAAAGATAATTCACAAAAGTGGTCGAGTTCGTTTCTAAATTTGATATATTCTAAATGGAGAATCAAAGAAACAGCAATTTGAAATTTTTCGTTTTTAAAAATAACGAATACAAGTATGGCTCCCCTTTCTCCATTTTCTATATTTTTCAAATATTTAATTTGTTCTGTTTCAAAACGAAAAATAACTGGTAACGAACTTCACTGTACTGTGCTTATACAGTTTTCATTTTCTCATAGTAAAATGTTTTAAGTATACAAAAATTACAATTACCTACAATACTCTCCTTCTCAATTAACTTCCTGGAATATTATTTATGATATAATGAACAAAATGGTATGAAACAAATACAAACGAAATGAAATAAATTTTTAAAATAACAACAAAGTGCTACAAGTATATAAAAATTAAAAGTACCTAGACAAAAGTATATGAAAAATGATTTTAAAAGAAATTTGTTTAAATTTAAAATTTTTTGGCAAAAAATTATGTTGTTATGATGCTATGGGACCTTAATTAACTAAAAAACATTAAATCATACGCATTAAAAAATAATCATTTTTATTTTAATTTAAATTTCCTACCGTTACTTCCATGGCGTATGATCGTTACTGCGCTTAAAAGTCGCCGCTATCATTGTTGCTGATGCGCGGATACAAAAAATAGCGCTATTGTGCTAATATAATCCATTTATACATAACACTATTGTGCTATAATAAGTAATTTATACGTGGCACTATTGTGCTAGATATAAATAATATGCTTAGAGTCAGCATCATCAAATTTCAACTTTCAATAGGCAATAGCAATTTTTTTGCTAGTCTTGTCTATTAAATGCTATTATTTAACTTCCTTATGAAGGGTAGAATCTTGCAACGCTAAATAAACTAACTTCTAATAGTGAGAAAATACTAAAATGTTGTACATAGTGTCTTCTTTGTGACAATACATATTTATCTGTTTATCACCGTTTTGTTTATTCTTTAAATAAAACACAAATTTTCATTTTAAAGTATCGGCAGCAAAGAGAAATGATTAAAATAAATGCACTATACGTGAAGCTAGATCATTGCACAGACAATAAACCAACAACAAATCATATACAAACCCATCAACAAGTTACTCCCTCTCCTCCCGAATCAAATAATAACAATGCCCGACGAATCAATGCATTTTTTCAAGTTTGGAAACAGGAAAAAGTCACTAGGAGCTAAATCTGGACTATAAGGTGGATGATCAACCAATTCGAAGTGTATTTCACGTAATTTTAGCATCGTATCTAATGCTGTGTGAACCGGTGCGTTGTCTTGAAGAAAGAGCACTTTTTTCTTCTTTAAATGTGGTCGGTTTTTCTTGATTGCATCATTCAATTGATCCAATAATGCACGATAATACTTTCCTGTGATTGTGGATCCTTTTTCAAGATAATCAATAAGCAATATTCCGAGTGCATCCCAAAATACAGTGGCCATAACCTTGCCAGCCGATTTCACTGCCTTCGCCTTCTTCGGAGCACTTCCACCAGCTTCCACCCATTGTTTCGATTGATTTTTGGTTTCAGGTGTGTAGTGGTGGACCCACGTTTCATCAACAGTTATTAATCGACGCCAAAAATCAACAGGATTACGCTTTATCATGTCCAAACACCGCTGTGAAGTGGTTTTTGTTCGACACTGAGCAAACGCGGCACCCATCTTGCCGATAGCTTTTTCATATGCAAATGTTCATGCAAAATGTTGAACACACGTTCATATGAGATGGTTACCATTTCAACAATCTCACGTAACTTGACTCGGCGATCACTCATAACGATATCGACGATTTTCTTGATATTTTCTTCAGGAACCACCCCTTTTGGCCTTTGATGGTATTGTTGCAGTGCTTGTTTGGCCGCGTTTAAATTCAGCAATTCAATATTTTACCATGTAATCTGACGGAGCAGACTCACCGTAATGTTTATCGAGCTTTTCTTTGGTCTCTTTCGCCGTTTTCCCCTTCAAATAATAGTGCTTAATCACTGCACGAAATTCAATTTTTTCCATTTTTATACCCTGCATAATGCAATATGCCAGGTATATTCATTTCGGTCAGATGTTTGTGTCCACTTGAAAGAATCTTCTGAGACATATAAAAGTATATATGTATATTCGTGATCAGCGTCGCTTAAATTTTCGATTTAACGATGTCCGTCCGTCCGTCTGTCTGTCACCTGGCTGGTTCGCACGATAACTTGAGTAAATATTGAGCTATTTTGACGAAATTTGGCATAAGTAACCTTTGATCCAAGGGTACGGAGGGGATTGATATTGATAATTGACACTTAGATTAAATCGTAGTCGGAAATAATTTGGCAAAAAATCAGTGTGCCAGGCCCACTTTTTATTGGGGCTCCCATACAAAGTTGAGTAAATTAAACAAAAATGTTAACCGCCATAACATACAAACTATTCAGCGTAGAACAACCAGATTTAAGGTGTGGATTAGTATTGTAAGAGCAAATATATTCACAAGAAATGGGCCAGCCACGCCCATTGTATATAGTGGCTCCCATACAGAATGACTGAATTTCTTTTAAATTGAGATAGCTGCAGATTCTGCAATCTTCTGTCTAAAACAATCTTAATTAATACTTAGATTAATATGGTAGTTGTACATAATCTGGCATGACACGCCCACTTCTTAATGGGGCTACCATACAATGTAGCGAAAATTTAAAAAAATTTAAGCCGCTATAACTTACGAACTATTCAACCTAGGACAAATAAATTTAAGGTGTGGATTAATATGGAAAAATTAATTGGATTAACAATAAAAAGGTTATCCACGCCAACTTTTTATATAGCCTTACTAAGTCTCGGAATTATCTTAAAAACCTCCTTTAAATTATCCCTTTTACAACCCTCATAACATGCAAAGTATTTCGTCAAAGTCAACCATATTTCGGGTGTAAATTAGTAGTATATGCAAAAATTGTTTTTCAAAAAGTGGAAATAAAAGAAAAAGATGGATATTCGAGTAAACTTCTTATATATATATCTACATATGCAGGATATAATTTGGTCGGCCCCAGCCGACTGTAAGGAAATTTTTTTTCCTTACTTATGTATATCCTTTATAAGTTTCTTCAAGTTTCTCAGGCTCACTTGCAGAATATCCAAGGTTAAATTTATAAATTCAGAGTTAAGTAGCTCAGAGTTAAATTATTTTTAGTTAGTTAGTTAGTTAGTTAACTTGGGCCTTTTTAATTTTGGTTGGCATCGCTTACTCTTTTTTGTGCCATTTATTTTGGTTATTCAAATTCATGAATTTGCAAAACTTTCGTAAGTTTTATTTGTGTAGGAAAAGTCATGCGGAAAACCACAGCTATTTCTTGTTTTTCGGCCGAAATCTCCTCTTCCTCTGCTTTATCACTTCGCTCTGCAACCGTTCTGTTAAATAAATCCGTAGAAAGGCGCTCAACAATTTCTTCATCATCTTCCGAATAAAGTAATTCGTTTACCATTTTAATTGTTTATTGATAATATTTCACAGATGCAAATAGATATTAATTATTCAAATTATCTTTATCTTTATTTTTAACGATTTTATTTATATTTTTTGAATTGAATTTGAATTAATCCTACAAAATCGCTGGGTTCAATATTTTACGTTCTAACCCTGGGTTAATTCCTAACCCATTGCTGTACAAGCAAATTTATCAATTTAACCTGTACAGTATTGCTTCTTAAGTAATAATAATAATAAATATAATGTAAGCATTGAATACTGATTTAATGTTACTTAAAAATATCCATTGTGTGTTATATGAATTACTTAATGCTATTTGGCAGTTGTAATCAAAAAAATTATTACTTTGTAAGTCGATCATAATACTTTGTGTCCTTTTGCACAGGAATACCTCTTCTCTTATACAGGACTTCTTCTATGAGAACTTGGTTTCTTTGATTACCAGAACACTATTCTTTTTTGTAGATTTTCGTTTACAACACAGTACGTAGATATCACTTTTTTAATGCGTGATATGGTGGATTTTGTCACACCGTATTAATCCGCCAATAATGTTAACGTAAACCCCTTTTCAAGATTTTCTATGATTTCTCATTTAGCATATAGCATTCATGTTTTGTGCGTTTACCTTCTTTATCTTCGTAAATGTCTTAAGTTCCTACCTCAGAACCCGTTAGATCGAAAGTTCCCTCTATATGTATAGCAGTCAATGAACGAATTTTAGCTGTTCCCTCGATCAACTTGTTCAGCTTGATATTAGATACAGTTTTGTTTACAAGTAATCTAATGGTCGAAGATTTTATGACTGAAGTGTAAAGCCCTTATGCTTAGGAATACTTTGAGGTCCGATTTCTCAACTGCCTGTTAGCTTTATTATAACAAATGCACAGCTAAGTTTCATCGGTTCGATACTGTCTGAAAGCGTTATCGGACCAACTGAAGTTTGCTGTTATAAATTTTAACAGGCAGCAAATGAGCCCGGTAACTTTCATACGAACTGTATGCGTGGAATTGATGGTTTTTTGTTACACTGGTGTACCAAAACTGCAATTAATCTCAGTAATAAAGTCGGTATTTTGTAAAAGTGCATCATTATTCTGATTATTCAGAACAAATAAATAGTTAAAATCTCGCAAATTTAAGAAATCATTAAAAAAGTAAATATAGGATTGTTCAACTATATCTCTTATAACGTTAATCTCAAAATGTTCATTATAAAACAGGCTATCGACCTATTATGGGGTGTTATTTTATATTTCGTTGAACAAAATTAAAAAAACCAAGACGAACGCCCAAAAATAGTAAAATGTTGCATAAAAATATATTTCGATCCACCCTAACTCTGTCACTTCTTAGCCGATTGAATAATTTTGATTTTCCTGGAAAGGCTATTTATATAAGAAAAATAAAAGAACTTAAAATTGAGTTCGCTAAGGCAAAGATATCGACAATTTAATAGCCTACCCTTTCTTCAAAACTCAGAGAACCGAAATTTTGAAATATATTCACCTTTATAATATGGGACTATCCTATTTGGATTTTCCAATGTAAAATTTTCAATCAAAATAGCAAGCTTCAGAGCTTTTTACTGAGAGCCTTTCGCTTGTAAATATATGTGTGTTCTAGGTTTCATCACGTTGCGGTGTATTTGTATATTAACCTGTACCGACTATATTTCGTTGGACATGATTCTCCATTAATGTAATGTTGTTTAGTCCTCTTCGAAGTTGAGAGAAAATTGAGTACGAAAGATTGTCAACGGCTAAGACAGTAGTATCATTAGCAAAGGCACTCATGGTGACTCCGAAGGTAAATCGTTTGTGTAGAGTTGGTAAAGGATTGAACCCATGTTGTTGGCCCTGCTGTACGAAGAAATATGGGTTGTAAATATAGGGCTTGATGAATAAATAGCAGTAAATTGGGAGCGCAGTTTTAATTTTGTAAAGCGGGCCTTCGATATCGAGTAATGCCGCTGTGCAATACTTTTTCTGTTGCAGTATGGATATATTTGCCTAATAAAATAATAAAAAACTCCATGAAAAATTTCAAATACACTCACAAATTGAAACAAAAGACGCCTTTTAGACGACTTGGTATATTTTGACTTATTACTTGGATTTTGTTTATTCGGTTTTAAATAATGATGTAATATTAGAAAGAAAGAATGAAAGAGTTATATAAAGTAGCAGAGTAATTACGCAAACGTTGAATTTGTTTAAATTACTATAAGATGATTTTTTATATCATACCATAGTAACATACATACAAAATTTAGAACTCCATTTAGTTGTACATTCTGTGAGATCATGTTCGGCTCCAACATGATCAATCCTGTGGTGCTAGCAAATTTGCCTTAAAGTATACGTAATTTTTGTATTTAATAAAAACGTGAATGTGAGCTATATTAAAAAACGGACATTGTTCGAGCATTCGCCGAGGATTCGCTCGGCCAGTTGTTCTTAAATTATTTTTCTCCTGATTATATTTGATTGAGATAAGAACTTTTTGAGTTTCTTTCATTTTTCGAATTTCTATTTTTTAAATCCTACATTGATTATCGATATACTATTGTTGTATGAGTACCACTTCATATCTTCGGCCTATTCTACCTGAGTATACGAGTACTAATATTTATTCAAAGTAGCTTTTGGACACGAAAAAATGTTGGTCAATGTTTTTGCAGTCCCTGAAATTTGAAGAAAAATCATATAGGTAATAATAATAGGTATAGTTATACCTATTCCTTTCTTCTACATCAGACAGGTAGTAAGTAGTAAATAGTTCCTAAATCAATAATGTCTTCAGGTAAGCATAGGTACATGTGTTTGTCAGCGTATAAAAAGAGCATGCGCGTCGGAAATACTTCATTCGCAGTAGAACGCTACATACGAGCGATATACATATAGTACAAGCATAATATTAAATTGAAGACTTTGGAAAAAAATTTAAAGTGAAAAATACCACAATAATTGGTAAGAGCATATTTTTTTTAACGAACTAGCGCTAAGAACCTATCGTTTGCTTTCTCCTTGGTAGTTTAAAGGAAATAAAGTTATATAAATTGTGCAATTTTTTGGAAAGTTGCACAATTTCAATTAAAGTTTATATATAGAAAGAAACAAACTGTAAACAGTACTAATCGCAAAATTTTATTTTTACTCTTTATTGATTTTTTCAGCACATACCTGTACCAATATATTATCTGAATATAATGGATCAACATAACTTAAATTCAATAACTGGATCAGAGCCAAACCGAGAAATGTGTAGGTACTTCCTTGAAGAGAGATGTTGGTTTGGAGAACGATGCCGTTTTTCGCATCAGTTGCCGAGTCCCACTGTTGAGCCGCAGCAGCGTCAGAATTGCACGGACGAAGAATTGGGAGCGGAATCTTGCGGAATCTGCCTAGAGGTCGTGTTGCAGAAGTCGGGCAGCGACAGAACGTTCGGCATATTATCAAACTGCTGCCATGTATTTTGTTTTAAATGTATATCGGAATGGCGGCACTCTCATGAATTTGAGTATGAAGTTACAAGGTAAATAATAGTAAAATACACACTATATTATTTTGTCAATATTAATATTTGCTCATTTGTTTCTTCATTAGATCATGTCCGGTATGTAGAGTCCATTCACAGCATTTACTGCCTAGTGCTGTGTGGATAGAAACCCAGGCAGAAAAGGATGCATTGTTTAAAGGGTGTGTATCTGACCCTGAAGAATCCAGTACACAGACCAGCAGAAGCAACTTTTACTCAAGCTCGCTAATAGAGCGAGTCGTTCCTACAACAGTGTTTACACGTTTATATGACGGGAGGATTCGCTACGATCCTCATCAAAGGGATTCTAGGCGTGTTTTTCGACACTTCTCATTCTTTGAAATGCATTACTAATAAAACACGCACCCACAATTACCTATACGATATTGAAAGTTTGTCATCACTATAGAAAATGTTACAGCTGTTTTGTAACACATGTGGAAAATAATAATTAACAGTATTTCAATTCTTATCAATTAATCCTATTTATAATTCTTGGTCCATGGATGTCAGGGACATTGCTCTATTCATTAGGAAATCCCAATGGTTCCGCTTAACAGAGGAGATAGGATGGTAGGCATCAATGATGCATGGTGACACAATGGGCCAATTATTTGGCCTAAGTGCGCCGCATAACCTACCTACCTAATTCTTGGTTGATTATTTTTCTTATTTACTTTTGCCATTTAGAGATGGAATTTTGTTTGTAAATTTCGATGACAAACAGTAAACTACACTGTTTTAGCCACAATTAACAGCTAAGTATGGATGAACACCGTTTTACCCTATATCCAAATCTAAAGCTAATTGTGTACCTATAAGTATACGGTGTTCAATTTTAATGATATTTATATTGAATTGTATTAGTAAAATTATCATACTCAGTACTATTTTTGTAATATTATTGTAACCAAAAATTATTACGCACACAATAAATAAATATTTGTCATACGAAGAGAATACGAATGGAATTTTTTCACAAAAACTACATCACCGATTACATATTACGTGTTTTGGAAATAGGCAGATAGCTACATATATGGAATTAAATGAAATATTGACAATATAATATAGCATTAAAGATGAATTTACCAATGAAGGAGATATTGATTTTAAAAAATTAGGAGAAGGGGCTGTGACTACGAGTTTAATGCCGTAAACGTAATATAGAAAACCTGAATTATATGTATTTGAGACCTTTATCTGAGAATTGATGAATAGAGGATCTCTATTTGGGAAAGAACTGGTTCACTATTGCGTGGACAACAATTTAATCATGTAATAAGAAAAAACTAAAGGAGATAAGGAAGGAAACCTGACATTGGTAAAAACTTAGAAATTGAGACGACCAATTTGACCGATCTATGAATTTACAGAATTTAAAGAGTAAACATATAACAGAATTGAAGGAGTTAAGTAAAGTAATTACCAAATCAAAGTGCTTGTGAAAATCGTTGCGTTTTCGAATGAATCGGAATATATTTTATAATCTATAATCTGCTCGAATCAATGGCAGACAAATTGTAGAGATTATGAAAGCAGTCTGCGGTTTTTACAAGTGAAAAATTTTCTGAGCATTTTGAAACAATATTGTAGGTTTGGTTCACATTATATATTAATGGTTTGTATGGTATAACAGTATGCAGATGACCATGTCATACAGGCTGATGATATACAAACCTTACAATTAATGCTATGTCTCCTGGAAAGTTATTGCAATAGTTGGGACCTGGAAGTAAACTTAACCAAATCGGAAATTAAGAGCTAACGAAAATTTAAAATTTAAAGGAGAATGTGTAAATATAGTAGCGAAGTATAATTACTTAAGGGTGACTTTGACAGCTTTTGAATGAGTTTTGCAAAGAACGTTGACAAAGGAAACATGCAGGCGAAGAACGCAACTAATGCAAATTGCCAAACCTTTTTTCAAAGAGATCAACTGCGAACACTGAGGATGAACTGGAAATTATTTTTAGCAATAGTATGCAGAGCAATATAATATCGAGATGTTTTGAAACAGGATCACACATTTATTTTTGGGATAATAAATCGGGACGTGAAAAAACGTGCTAAATTACAAATAACAATTAAATTTCAATATTTTGAACTCCAATCTATATAAGTTGTTGGAGTCAGAGTTCTGCTTTATTTGGTGATCAAGTGATTTTAGGAATTAATTTCTCTTTGTTAAAATTGTGGGAAATTAAACAAACGTCTACAAAAAATTGTGTCCTCCTAAAATATTATTCTACGTACAAACAGTAGTTGTTGTAAATTGAAGATTACCCACACGCCCTTACCGCTTCATTCCATATTCGCGTCGCCTCCGTGCCCAAATTCAATAGCATATTCCTCTAATTTAGCGTCTGAGTCGATTCTATTATTCTCCGTAGTTCCTTGACTGTCTCATCGTTCACATTCGGCACAAGCAGCTATTACGTCTTGAAAATATATTTCTTGTGTGATAAACTAAAACTGTATCTAGGTTTCTAGGAAAAATAATTGCATTTACTATTAGACTCACAAATTCAAAGAGTGAATTATCCATAACCGCACTGAAGAATTATCCGCTATAAAATGGAAAAACTCTGTGTAATTACATATTGCCAGTTCATGTAGTTAAACATTGATGCCTCGGTGAAGGTTAATTGTGAATTCTGTGAGATTTTTTATTCTCTTTTGGTGCTGGCAAATTTGCCTTAAAACATATCTAATTTTTGTTTTCAATAAAAACATGAATGGGAGTTATATTGAAAATCGGACATTGTTCATGCATTTATAAATTTTAAAATTATTCCGTGACATTATTGGGAGTAACATTAAGTATTAGGAGTCGCTCGCCAGTTTTTTTTTAATTATTTCGCCCCGTCCTATATTTGATGGAGATGAGAACTTTTTAAGTTTCTTCAATTCTTTGAATTTCTATTTCTTTTAATCCTACATTGAATATCGTGATGCTGTGGTTGTACGAGTACCATTTCATATCTTCAGTCTATTTTACCTGAGTTTACGAGTACTAATATTTATTCAAAGTATTTTTTGTACACGAAACTACACTACGGAGCATAACTATAAACGCAGTCTAAATTTGCCCATATTTTTATTATTTATTTACAATGTAAAATACAGCAAGTATTCCACGAAATAATAGAATTTAGAGAGAAGAAGATGAATAAACAAAAAAATAGCAGCAACCAATCACAGTAAGTACCGTTATTTTCTTTTGATGGAATTTAGCCGGAGCATAACTATAAACGCAATAAGTAAATTATAATTAGTTTGATTTATCATCTATTGATAATAAGATCAATTCATGGATAATTTATTTGAACGTTGTTCCTGATACCGACGCATTAAAATGCCGCGAGGTAAAGGTTTATCTGACACTGAAAAAGGAAAAATTCTTGCTTATTTTGAAGAAGGCTATAGCAAGCGTGCAATTGCTGAAAAGCTGAAGCGGTCTGACGCTGTTGTTCGGAATTTTTTACGTAATCCTGAGGAATATGGAAAAAACAAAACAGGTGTACCCAAAAGCAAGCTGTCAGACCGAAATAAGCGTTGCATTATTTAAAGTGCAAGCAATTCAATGAAGACCGCTGCACAAATCGTCCATGATTGCGGACTAAATGTGTCTAAATGGACTGTTTACAGAGTACTCAGATCCTCTGGGCGTATTTGTCGCCAAAAATTGAAATCGGCACCTCGTCTATTAGCACGCCACAAAGCAGCAAGACTTGAATTTGCCCAAAAAATATGCAAACCAACTTCGCCAAGGTCATTTTTTCTGATGAGAAAAAATGGAACTTGGATGGTCCAGATGGTTTTGACACATATTGGCGTGATTTGCGAAAGGATCCCCAATTTTTTTCCTAACGTAATTTTGGTGGAGGCAGTTTAATGGTTTGGGGAGCTTTTTGTGCTGACGGAATGTTGGAACTGGCGTTCCTCAGCACTCACATGAACTAAGAGGAATACATCGATGTGTTACGAATGAATTTATTGCCATTCATATAAAGAAAAAGTGCTGACTATTGGGTTTTTCAGCAAGATAACGCAAGAATTCATGTTAGTCGCGCGACTAATTCTTGGTTTAATGACAATAGCATTCAAGTTATGACATGGCCAGCTTGCTCTCCAGACCTTAACCCCATAGAAAATATTTGAAAACTCCTAGCAAGATATGTTTATAAAGAAAACCGGCAGTATGACAACATTCAGCAATTAAAAATTGCTGTTATTGAAGCCTGGGATAATTTCGATAAAAATACAATATCAAACTTAATAAATAGTATGCCAAACAGATTATTTGATGTAATACATAATAAGGGTGGTGTAATAAATTATTAAACTTAAATTTTGTTTGATTTTTTTATTATTTTATCAAATTCTTTGCTTGCGTTTATAGTGATGCTCCGGCTAAATTTCATCAAAGTAAAGACAACGGTACTTACGGTCATCAGCAGCTTCTAATTTTTTGTTTATTCAGCATCTTCTCTCTAATTCTAAAATCCTGTTGAATAATAATGGTATTTTACACAGTAAAAAAAAATATGGGCAAATTTAGACTGCGTTTATAGTTATGCTCCGTAGTGTATGTTTGTCAATGTTTCTGCATTAATAGGATAGAAGAGTGTAATAGCCTAGACAGACGGCAGCCTAATTCCGGATTACCGAGTTAATTCGAATTAACTCGGGCATTAACTGCAGCTAATCCGCATAAACTTTATGAGTTAATTCTCAAAATAAAAGAGGATTACGGAAATTTGCTATGGCAACACTGCTGAAAATTATCTATTGTGAATTTTTCTCCATCCATTTTACAAAATATTAGGTGTGTTCGAAAATAAAATACTTTCAACAATTGTTAACAGTTTTCAACATGAAAAGTGTTGGCGACCAAACGGTGAATGTAAATTTACAAGTTTCTGATAGTTTTCAGTTCACGTACTTCTTGTAGATTTTCTCATATCGAGAGTGATAGACGACAGAAATTGATAGTGATAGTAATGTAAGTGGACAGACCTAATAAAACGTCAATCAGCCGTTTAGTTAATCCGCAATACTGCCGTCTGTCAGGTTATTATTTTATTCGGATTAAGTGCGCCGGTAATCCGGAATTAGGCTGCCGTCTGTCTAGGGTATAAAGTCCTCGAGATTTGAAGAAAAACGTATATGTGTGTACTATAAAAATAACAGGCAAATATCTAATAGACAATCTGTAATAGAATGAAGGAAATTTCGAAATTATTGCAAACAAAATAATTTGTAAAAATATTTGCAATAATTGCGATATATAAAACGAATATATTTTAAGAAAATGTTTATAGATAACACAAATCGCGAATAGATACCAAAAACGATACCGATTTCTTCACACACATTTGCTGAATATGACATATGTCATCACCAAAATTTTATCAGGAAAACCCATTTCAATTTTCTTCATGAATTTATTTCTACATATATACAAATACTTTTCTTTTACGTCATACAGGTAGTAAATAGTAAATAGTTATTATTATTATTATTATTATAATTAGGTATAATATAAAAATATTATAAACAAAAAAGGAGAGCAATAACAGCTAAGGCCTACAGCTCGATCTCTCCTAGAATGCGGATAAAGCTAAATTACATGTAATATTTGGCAATCTCTAAAATAATTATATATTTTGGTTATATTTACAGTATTAATGTTTTGCAAAGTTAGGGTGATTGCTGTTGGAAATAAAATTGCCTAGTACTATCAAGACGCCGGCAGGTGT
>OY978529.1:20358638-20421138 GCA_963854835.1 Megamerina dolium
ATATCCCACTCCATGACTACTGCTGCCGAGGAGGTAATCGGTTACTACCGGCCTCTGAGGAATGAGTGGTATGATCAGGAGTGTCGCGACGCTACCGCAGAGAAAGACGCCGCCTACAGAAAAACCCTGCGTGCAGGCGTAACGTGAGCTGTTAAGGAGCGGTATAGAGAGAAAAGGAGTGCAGAGAGACGTCTTTTCAGGCGCAAGAAGAGGGAGTTGGAAAGACGTGAGTGTGAGGAGATAGAGATGTGTACCGACAAGAATGAGACTCGAAAATTCTTCGAAAAGATCAAGTGCCTAAGTGGAGGTTTAAATCCCGGAGCCTCTTCTTGTCGTGATGGAACTGGGAATCTGGTTACAGATGTCCAGAGTGTACTGAGCCTATGGAGGGAACACTTCTCCACGTTACTGAATGGCGATGCTACGAACAATTCCGCCAGTGGAGGAGATTGCCCGATAACCCCAATTACAGATGATGGTGTTGATGTTCCACCACCCGACTATGACGAGGTTGAAACGGCCATTTTAAGGCTGAAGAACAACAAAGCTGCAGGTGCTGATGGCCTGCCTGCCGAGTTGTTTAAGACCGGAGGCGATGAGCTGCTCACCCGCATGCACCAGCTCATAAGCAGAATATGGTCGGATGAAAGCATGCCTGATGATTGGAGGCTCAGTGTTCTCTGTCCTGTACATAAAAAAGGAGACCCCACAATTTGCGCCAACTACCGTGGAATAAGTCTCCTGAGCATCGCATACAAGGTTCTATCGAGCGTACTGTGTGAAAGGTTGAAGCCTATGCTCAGCAACCTGATTGGACCTTATCAGTGTGGCTTCAGACCTGGTAAATCCACCATCGACCAGATTTTCACACTGCGCCAAATCCTGGAGAAGACCCAAGAAAAACAGATCGACACACACCACCTATTTGTTGATTATAAAGCCGCTTTCAACAGCCCGGTAAGGGATTACCTCTACGCAACAATGTCTGAGTTCGGTATTCCTGCAAAGCTCATTCGACTTTGTAGAATGACACTGCATAACTCCCGTTGTGCAGTGAAAATTGGGAAGGACCTCTCCGCACCGTTTAATACCGAACGGGGTTTCAGACAAGTTGATTCGTTATCGTGCGACTTCTTCAATCTTATTATGGAGAAAATAATACGAGCTGCTGATCTATGACATAATGGCACTATCTTCAACAAAAGTGTCATGCTGTTAGCGTATGCCGACGATATTGACATAATCGGCATGAACACGCGAGCAGTCAGTGCAGCTTTCTCAGAGTTGGAAAGAGAGTCGCGTCGGATGGGTCTCACGGTTAACGAGGGCAAGACGAAGTATCTAGTGTCAACAAACAAAGAGTCCCGGCGTCTTAGACAGCACGTCACTGTTGACAACTACGTTTTTGAAGTAGTAAGGGACTTTGTCTATCTTGGAACCAGCATTAACAGCAGTAATGATGTCAGCTTGGAGATCATGCGTAGGATAACTCTTGCTAACAGGTGTTACTTTGGGCTGAGTAAGCAATTGAAAAGTCGAGCCCTCTCTCGAAGAACGAAAACTACACTCTACAAGTCTCTCATCATGCCTCTCATCAACATATGGCGCTGAAGCCTGGACAATTTCCATCTCGGATGAGCGAATGCTTGGAGTTTTCGATAGAAAAGTCCTACGCAAGATCTCTGGACCTATTTGCGTTGGTGGCGAGTACCGAATAAGGTACAACCATGAGCTGTACGAGCTATATGCCGATATTGACATAGTAAAGCGCATCAAAATCCAGCGGCTGCGCTGGCTAGGTCATGTCGAGCGAATGGAAGAACACGCTCCAGCTAAGAAGGTGTTATATTCGGAACCCGCTGGAGGACGACGCAGAAGAGGAAGACCAAACCTCCGGTGGAAAGACCAAGTACTGGAGAACCTGACGGCGCTTGGAATTTCTAACTGGCGCCAGCTAGCGAAGAACAGAGATGGTTGGCGAAGCATGTTATTTTCGGCCTAAATCGATATTCGGTTGTTATGGCCACATAAGTAAGTAAGTATATATATATATATATATATATATATATATATATATATATATATATATATATATATATATATATATATATATATATATATATATATAATATACGCCGTATATATATATTATTTATATACGGCGTATATATATAATATACGCCTAATAAGATAATCCACGATAATGGGTTTCCCATAAGTAAAAGCCACATGCATCATACCCTATGCTGGCCTGTGTGATTGATACATATCCATCCGCTATCCACCCTTTAAACAATACATCCTTTTCTTTTTGAGTTTCTATCCAAACAGGAGTAGGGCGTAAATGTTGCGATTGGACTCGATATACCGGACAAAAACTAATGAACAAACAAATGACTAAATATTAATATTGACAAAATAATAATATATTTACTTTCTTATATGATATCTTCCATAGCTCAGTGGTTAGTGTGCTAGCCTTCTGATCTGTAGGTTGTGGGTTCGATCCCAGGCCGAAGCATAACAAATTTAATATCGAAAAGATTTATCTTTTAAACGGTACCCACCTGTCGGCAAGCAAATGGCAATTCTTCCGGCAGCAACAATTTGCTGTGGGAAAGCTTCTAAAAAAGAACTCTGTGACAAAGCTCAGAAAAAGTGATGTCGCAAGAGTTCTGCCATTCGGAACCGGCTGAAATAAGTAAGTTTACACGGGCAAAAGTGTTTCTCCGCGACTCCTTTGTAAGTTTGACCTAATGTTTGACATTACGAACAGTGTTTGGACTGTAAACCAATTTTTAGAGGTAGATGAAATTGTGGTACGAGGGCGGATTGAAAATGAAGCTACCTAAGTAGGAAAAAAACATTTTTTTTTTCAAAAACCATTTATTTCTCAACATAGTCATATATATATGTATATATATATGTGTATATATGTATATACATATATATATATATATGTATATATATATTTATATATATATATATATGTATATATATACATACGTATATATATATATATGTATATATATACATACGTATATATATATATTTATATATATATATATATATATATATATATATATATATATATACATATATATATATATGTATATATATATATATATATGTATATATATATATATATATATATATGTAGTTGCGGTGGAAATGAGGAAAAAGTGGTCGATTTGCCACAATTGCAGGATAGTCCGAACACTGATTATTAATAATAAGGACAAAGCGTGTCTTATATACCTAAAACCAAAACCCCTCTCTCCTTTCCTTCCTCGCTCACAAACAAAATGTATTCCATGCAAACGTTTTTGTATCTAAAACAGGACCAATATATAAAAATTGAAGTGGATGATCTGAAATTTTACACAAAGTCTTCAGGTTTTGAGTATCCTTAAACCACTTACGAAATATTTGCTAGGTAAATTCATACATATTGTGTAAATAGATGATTTGGTTCTTTTTAAAACTGTTACGCACGCAAATTTTTTTTGCACTCTTTTGTTTGAATACTAAATTATTGATATAAAAGTAAAAAAAAGTCCGCACATACGTATACGACGAGTACGATGTATGTTTGCTTTTTAAAATAGGTTGAGAATGAACTAAGTTATTAAGTTTCTCAAAGTAACTACAGAACATGCGAGCCTAAAGTGGTTAATGCGTCGCTCTTGCTCTTGTTAATCGGTCTTGCATGATAGCCGCTGAAAACGCAATTTTATGCATTTCAAAAAAAACATAGAAGAGTTTTTGAGAATGTTGTGCCGGATGGATTGTCTCGTTCAGAATGATGCGTTACATTTGGATGGTATTAAGAACTTCAAACCGTTGCTAGAATTAGACTCAGACAAATAGTTGCCTGAAGATTATATAAATTTGCAAAATTACTGTCGCTGTGTCATGTACATTTCATATATATATATATATATATATATATATATATATATATATATATATATATATATATATATATATATATATATATATATATATATATATATATATATATATATATATATATATATATATATATATATATATATATTTGGCACTAAAAGCCCCGAATGGCTCATTGGCCGAGCTTGTCTTCAATTACTGTTGTTCGTGTTAAATTTTGGACAGTATTAGAAGAGACCTACTTATTTTAGCCGGTTCCGAACGGCAGAACCCTTGTGACATCACTTTTTCTGGGCTTTGTCACAGAGTTCTTTCAGAAGCTTTTTCATGGGAAATTGTTACTGCGGGAAGAATCCCCAATTGCTTGCCGACAGGTGGGTACCATTCGAAAGAAACGTCTTTTCGATATTAAATTTGTTATGCTTCAACCGGGGATTGAACCCACGACCTACAGATCAGAAGGCCCACACACTAACCACTGAGCCACGGCATCCACAACCGTAAGTATATATATATATATATATATATATATATATATATATATATATATATATATATATATATAGTGGTTAGTGTGTGGGCCTTCTGATCTGTAGGTCGTGGGTTCAATCCCCGGTTGAAGCATAACAAATTTAATATCGAAAAGACGTTTCTTTCGAATGGTACCCACCTGTCGGCAAGCAATTGGGGATTCTTCCCGCAGTAACAATTTCCCATGAAAAAGCTTCTGAAAGAACTCTGTGACAAAGCCCAGAAAAAGTGATGTCACAAGGGTTCTGCCGTTCGGAACCGGCTAAAATAAGTAGGTCTCTTCTAATACTGTCCAAAATTTAACACGAACAACAGTAATTGAAGACAAGCTCGGCCAATGAGCCCTTCGGGGCTTTTAGAGCCAAATATATATATATATATATATATATATATATATATATATATATATATATTTATATATATATATATATATATATATATATATATATATATATGAAATGTACATGACACAGCGACAGTAATTTTGCAAATTTATATAATCTTCAGGCAACTATTTGTCTGAGTCTAATTCTAGCAACGGTTTGAAGTTCTTAATACCATCCAAATGTAACGCATCATTCTGAACGAGACAATCCATCCGGCACAACATTCTCAAAAACTCTTCTATGTTTTTTTTGAAATGCATAAAATTGCGTTTTCAGCGGCTATCATGCAAGACCGATTAACAAGAGCAAGAGCGACGCATTAACCACTTTAGGCTCGCATGTTCTGTAGTTACTTTGAGAAACTTAATAACTTAGTTCATTCTCAACCTATTTTAAAAAGCAAACATACATCGTACTCGTCGTATACGTATGTGCGGACTTTTTTTTACTTTTATATCAATATTTTAGTATTCAAACAAAAGAGTGCAAAAAAAATTTGCGTGCGTAACAGTTTTAAAAAGAACCAAATCATCTATTTACACAATATGTATGAATTTACCTAGCAAATATTTCGTAAGTGGTTTAAGGATACTCAAAACCTGAAGACTTTGTGTAAAATTTCAGATCATCCACTTCAATTTTTATATATTGGTCCTGTTTTAGATACAAAAACGTTTGCATGGAATACATTTTGTTTGTGAGCGAGGAAGGAAAGGAGAGAGGGGTTTTGGTTTTAGGTATATAAGACACGCTTTGTCCTTATTATTAATAATCAGTGTTCGGACTATCCTACAATTGTGGCAAATCGACCACTTTTTCCTCATTTCCACCGCAACTACATATATATATATATATATATACATATATATATATATATACATATATATATATATATGTATATATATATATATATATATAAATATATATATATACGTATGTATATATATACATATATATATATATATATATACGTATGTATATATATACATATATATATATATATATAAATATATATATACATATATATATATATATGTATATACATATATACACATATATATATACATATATATATGACTATGTTGAGAAATAAATGGTTTTTGAAAAAAAAAATGTTTTTTTCCTACTTAGGTAGCTTCATTTTCAATCCGCCCTCGTACCACAATTTCATCTACCTCTAAAAATTGGTTTACAGTCCAAACACTGTTCGTAATGTCAAACATTAGGTCAAACTTACAAAGGAGTCGCGGAGAAACACTTTTGCCCGTGTAAACTTACTTATTTCAGCCGGTTCCGAATGGCAGAACTCTTGCGACATCACTTTTTCTGAGCTTTGTCACAGAGTTCTTTTTTAGAAGCTTTCCCACAGCAAATTGTTGCTGCCGGAAGAATTGCCATTTGCTTGCCGACAGGTGGGTACCGTTTAAAAGATAAATCTTTTCGATATTAAATTTGTTATGCTTCGGCCTGGGATCGAACCCACAACCTACAGATCAGAAGGCGAGCACACTAACCACTGAGCTATGGAAGATATCATATAAGAAAGTAAATATATTATTATTTTGTCAATATTAATATTTAGTCATTTGTTTGTTCATTAGTTTATGTCCGGTATATCGAGTCCAATCGCAACATTTACGCCCTACTCCTGTTTGGATAGAAACTCAAAAAGAAAAGGATGTATTGTTTAAAGGGTGGATAGCGGATGGATATGTATCAATCACACAGGCCAGCATAGGGTATGATGCATGTGGCTTTTACTTATGGGAAACCCATTATCGTGGATTATCTTATTAGGCGTATATTATATATATACGCCGTATATAAATAATATATATATACGGCGTATATTATATATATATATATATATATATATATATATATATATATATATATATATATATATATATATATATATATATATATACTTACTTACTTATGTGGCCATAACAACCGAATATCGATTTAGGCCGAAAATAACATGCTTCGCCAACCATCTCTGTTCTTCGCTAGCTGGCGCCAGTTAGAAATTCCAAGCGCCGTCAGGTTCTCCAGTACTTGGTCTTTCCACCGGAGGTTTGGTCTTCCTCTTCTGCGTCGTCCTCCAGCGGGTTCCGAATATAACACCTTCTTAGCTGGAGCGTGTTCTTCCATTCGCTCGACATGACCTAGCCAGCGCAGCCGCTGGATTTTGATGCGCTTTACTATGTCAATATCGGCATATAGCTCGTACAGCTCATGGTTGTACCTTATTCGGTACTCGCCACCAACGCAAATAGGTCCAGAGATCTTGCGTAGGACTTTTCTATCGAAAACTCCAAGCATTCGCTCATCCGAGATGGAAATTGTCCAGGCTTCAGCGCCATATGTTGATGAGAGGCATGATGAGAGACTTGTAGAGTGTAGTTTTCGTTCTTCGAGAGAGGGCTCGACTTTTCAATTGCTTACTCAGCCCAAAGTAACACCTGTTAGCAAGAGTTATCCTACGCATGATCTCCAAGCTGACATCATTACTGCTGTTAATGCTGGTTCCAAGATAGACAAAGTCCCTTACTACTTCAAAAACGTAGTTGTCAACAGTGACGTGCTGTCTAAGACGCCGGGACTCTTTGTTTGTTGACACTAGATACTTCGTCTTGCCCTCGTTAACCGTGAGACCCATCCGACGCGACTCTCTTTCCAACTCTGAGAAAGCTGCACTGACTGCTCGCGTGTTCATGCCGATTATGTCAATATCGTCGGCATACGCTAACAGCATGACACTTTTGTTGAAGATAGTGCCATTATGTCATAGATCAGCAGCTCGTATTATTTTCTCCATAATAAGATTGAAGAAGTCGCACGATAACGAATCAACTTGTCTGAAACCCCGTTCGGTATTAAACGGTGCGGAGAGGTCCTTCCCAATTTTCACTGCACAACGGGAGTTATGCAGTGTCATTCTACAAAGTCGAATGAGCTTTGCAGGAATACCGAACTCAGACATTGTTGCGTAGAGGTAATCCCTTACCGGGCTGTTGAAAGCGGCTTTATAATCAACAAATAGGTGGTGTGTGTCGATCTGTTTTTCTTGGGTCTTCTCCAGGATTTGGCGCAGTGTGAAAATCTGGTCGATGGTGGATTTACCAGGTCTGAAGCCACACTGATAAGGTCCAATCAGGTTGCTGAGCATAGGCTTCAACCTTTCACACAGTACGCTCGATAGAACCTTGTATGCGATGCTCAGGAGACTTATTCCACGGTAGTTGGCGCAAATTGTGGGGTCTCCTTTTTTATGTACAGGACAGAGAACACTGAGCCTCCAATCATCAGGCATGCTTTCATCCGACCATATTCTGCTTATGAGCTGGTGCATGCGGGTGAGCAGCTCATCGCCTCCGGTCTTAAACAACTCGGCAGGCAGGCCATCAGCACCTGCAGCTTTGTTGTTCTTCAGCCTTAAAATGGCCGTTTCAACCTCGTCATAGTCGGGTGGTGGAACATCAACACCATCATCTGTAATTGGGGTTATCGGGCAATCTCCTCCACTGGCGGAATTGTTCGTAGCATCGCCATTCAGTAACGTGGAGAAGTGTTCCCTCCATAGGCTCAGTACACTCTGGACATCTGTAACCAGATTCCCAGTTCCATCACGACAAGAAGAGGCTCCGGGATTTAAACCTCCACTTAGGCACTTGATCTTTTCGAAGAATTTTCGAGTCTCATTCTTGTCGGTACACATCTCTATCTCCTCACACTCACGTCTTTCCAACTCCCTCTTCTTGCGCCTGAAAAGACGTCTCTCTGCACTCCTTTTCTCTCTATACCGCTCCTTAACAGCTCACGTTACGCCTGCACGCAGGGTTTTTCTGTAGGCGGCGTCTTTCTCTGCGGTAGCGTCGCGACACTCCTGATCATACCACTCATTCCTCAGAGGCCGGTAGTAACCGATTACCTCCTCGGCAGCAGTAGTCATGGAGTGGGATATATGTGTCCACCGTGCGCATGTAACATCAAGTTGGGGAGTGTTCTGCATAAGCAGATCCGATACTCGAGTGGAAAATGCATCTGCTGTCTCTGGTGATCTCAGCTTACTGACGTCGAGCTTTCTCTGTGTGGGACTTCTCTTGTTATTTGCGACACATAAGCGTGTGCGCACCTTAGCTGCAACAAGGTAGTGATCCGAGTCGATGTTGGCACCACGGATCGATTTCACGTCCATCACACTGGAAGCATGCCTTCCGTCAATCACCACATGATCAATTTGGTTTCTTGTACGATGATCTGGAGACAGCCATGTCGCTTTGTGGATGTCGAAATGCTGGAATCTGGTACCACCAATTACCATGTTTCGTGCTGCGGCGAAGTCGATCAGCCTCATTCCAAGTGATATATATATATATATATATATATATATATATATATATATATATATATATATATATATATATATATATATATATATATATATATATATATATATATATATATATATATATCACGCTGGATGGTGAGACCGCCAACTTCACGATTCATTGGATCCGTACGTATATCGATGAGAACCAACATCAGTTCGACGGAGTATTAACGCTTTTCCCACATCGCCAATAAAGTGTGTCCTCGCTGAGGCAGGATTCCCAACACTTGAGGAAAGAATTTAAGAAACTTCTTTCCAGTCTCTTTACCACCGAAAACTCACTTCTTCGAAAAGCCTTCACCAAAGCAACGATGCAAAAACGGAAGTGTAAAGTTAAATCTACCTTAAAACTTTGCACTGAATACTGCCTTAAACTTGGAATAAAAGCTATCAACAGGGTCAGCAGAGGAAAGCCTGTTCTCCATGGCTCCTAAAAAATACATCCTTCAACACCAAGTTACTAGAGCACTCCAAAAATAAACAAATTAAAACGTCATATTCGCAGTGGTAGATGAAAACGGTCAGCCAATTACGTCTTCGCAGCTGAAGCGTTGGCTATAGTTAAAGCTGTTCACACGCGCAGAATATAAGAGGCAAAGTTGTCATCTGTACAGACACTTTCTCCACTATCAATGCGATTAAAAACAAATATAACAATCATTCTTCGATTGTTGAAATCAGAAACTTATGCATAAAAAAATTGGGCTAGGCACCCAACGCCGATACAGCAGCGCAGGATGCAGTCATTGCTCCTTGATTAACTTTCACGTCCAATAATAAAAAGGACATCCAGAGCTTGGTAAACAGTTTCATATTGCACAATAAAGCGGAAGAATGGATAAAATTTAACCACAGATACACCCTGTTTAACCCTTCCGGCCATTGCCCTCGCTACCCACCCAACAGCTCCAAAAAAGAATTACCACCATTCGTATGACGTCCTATTGGTCACTCTCAACTGACACACCAACATCTCCTCTCCGGAAAACACAACCCAATCTGCTTCTTCTGCGGAGAACCTACGTCAATTGATCACATCTTAAACACCTGCCGGCGTCTTGATAGTACTAGGCAATTTTATTTCCAACAGCAATCACCCTAACTTTGCAAAACATTAATACTGTAAATATAACCAAAATATATAATTATTTTAGAGATTGCCAAATATTACATGTAATTTAGCTTTATCCGCATTCTAGGAGAGATCGAGCTGTAGGCCTTAGCTGTTATTGCTCTCCTTTTTTGTTTATAATATTTTTATATTATACCTAATTATAATAATAATAATAATAATAATAACTATTTACTATTTACTACCTGTATGACGTAAAAGAAAAGTATTTGTATATAGAAATAAATTCATGAAGAAAATTGAAATGGGTTTTCCTGATAAAATTTTGGTGATGACATATGTCATATTCAGCAAATGTGTGTGAAGAAATCGGTATCGTTTTTGGTATCTATTCGCGATTTGTGTTATCTATAAACATTTTCTTAAAATATATTCGTTTTATATATCGCAATTATTGCAAATATTTTTACAAATTATTTTGTTTGCAATAATTTCGAAATTTCCTTCATTCTATTACAGATTGTCTATTAGATATTTGCCTGTTATTTTTATAGTACACACATATATGTTTTTCTTCAAATCTCGAGGACTTTATACCCTAGACAGACGGCAGCCTAATTCCGGATTACCGGCGCACTTAATCCGAATAAAATAATAACCTGACAGACGGCAGTATTGCGGATTAACTAAACGGCTGATTGACGTTTTATTAGGTCTGTCCACTTACATTACTATCACTATCAATTTCTGTCGTCTATCACTCTCGATATGAGAAAATCTACAAGAAGTACGTGAACTGAAAACTATCAGAAACTTGTAAATTTACATTCACCGTTCGTAATTGACAGCTGGATTTATTTGGTCGCCAACACTTTTCATGTTGAAAACTGTTAACAATTGTTGAAAGTATTTTATTTTCGAACACACCTAATATTTTATAAAATGGATGGAGAAAAATTCACAATAGATAATTTTCAGCAGTGTTGCCATAGCAAATTTCCGTAATCCTCTTTTATTTTGAGAATTAACTCATAAAGTTTATGCGGATTAGCTGCAGTTAATGCCCGAGTTAATTCGAATTAACTCGGTAATCCGGAATTAGGCTGCCGTCTGTCTAGGCTATTACACTCTTCTATCCTATTAATGCAGAAACATTGACAAACATACACTACGGAGCATAACTATAAACGCAGTCTAAATTTGCCCATATTTTTATTTTTTACTATGTAAAATACCATTATTATTCAACAGGATTTTAGAATTAGAGAGAAGATGCTGAATAAACAAAAAATTAGAAGCTGCTGATGACCGTAAGTACCGTTGTCTTTACTTTGATGAAATTTAGCCGGAGCATAACTATAAACGCAAGCATAGAATTTGATAAAATAATAAAAAAATCAAACAAAATTTAAGTTTAATAATTTATTACACCACCCTTATTATGTATTACATCAAATAATCTGTTTGGCATACTATTTATTAAGTTTGATATTGTATTTTTATCGAAATTATCCCAGGCTTCAATAACAGCAATTTTTAATTGCTGAATGTTGTCATACTGCCGGTTTTCTTTATAAACATATCTTGCTAGGAGTTTTCAAATATTTTCTATGGGGTTAAGGTCTGGAGAGCAAGCTGGCCATGTCATAACTTGAATGCTATTGTCATTAAACCAAGAATTAGTCGCGCGACTAACATGAATTCTTGCGTTATCTTGCTGAAAAACCCAATAGTCAGCACTTTTTCTTTATATGAATGGCAATAAATTCATTCGTAACACATCGATGTATTCCTCTTAGTTCATGTGAGTGCTGAGGAACGCCAGTTCCAACATTCCGTCAGCACAAAAAGCTCCCCAAACCATTAAACTGCCTCCACCAAAATTACGTTAGGAAAAAAATTGGGGATCCTTTCGCAAATCACGCCAATATGTGTCAAAACCATCTGGACCATCCAAGTTCCATTTTTTCTCATCAGAAAAAATGACCTTGGCGAAGTTGGTTTGCATATTTTTTGGGCAAATTCAAGTCTTGCTGCTTTGTGGCGTGCTAATAGACGAGGTGCCAATTTCAATTTTTGGCGACAAATACGCCCAGAGGATCTGAGTACTCTGTAAACAGTCCATTTAGACACATTTAGTCCGCAATCATGGACGATTTGTGCAGCGGTCTTCATTGAATTGCTTGCACTTTAAATAATGCAACGCTTATTTCGGTCTGACAGCTTGCTTTTGGGTACACCTGTTTTGTTTTTTCCATATTCCTCAGGATTACGTAAAAAATTCCGAACAACAGCGTCAGACCGCTTCAGCTTTTCAGCAATTGCACGCTTGCTATAGCCTTCTTCAAAATAAGCAAGAATTTTTCCTTTTTCAGTGTCAGATAAACCTTTACCTCGCGGCATTTTAATGCGTCGGTATCAGGAACAACGTTCAAATAAATTATCCATGAATTGATCTTATTATCAATAGATGATAAATCAAACTAATTATAATTTACTTATTGCGTTTATAGTTATGCTCCGGCTAAATTCCATCAAAAGAAAATAACGGTACTTACTGTGATTGGTTGCTGCTATTTTTTTGTTTATTCATCTTCTTCTCTCTAAATTCTATTATTTCGTGGAATACTTGCTGTATTTTACATTGTAAATAAATAATAAAAATATGGGCAAATTTAGACTGCGTTTATAGTTATGCTCCGTAGTGTAGTTTCGTGTACAAAAAATACTTTGAATAAATATTAGTACTCGTAAACTCAGGTAAAATAGACTGAAGATATGAAATGGTACTCGTACAACCACAGCATCACGATATTCAATGTAGGATTAAAAGAAATAGAAATTCAAAGAATTGAAGAAACTTAAAAAGTTCTCATCTCCATCAAATATAGGACGGGGCGAAATAATTAAAAAAGAACTGGCGAGCGACTCCTAATACTTAATGTAACTCCCAATAATGTCACGGAATCATTTTAAAATTTAATCTGCCATAAATTAGTTAATCTTCAATTTATGACAACTACATTTTTGTACGTAGAATAATATTGTAGGAGGACAGAATTTCCCTATAAATGCATGAACAATGTCCGATTTTCAATATAACTCCCATTCATGTTTTTATTGAAAACAAAAATTAGATATGTTTTAAGGCAAATTTGCCAGCACCAAAAGAGAATAAAAAATCTCACAGAATTCACAATTAACCTTCACCGAGGCATCAATGTTTAACTACATGAACTGGCAATATGTAATTACACAGAGTTTTTCCATTTTATAGCGGATAATTCTTCAGTGCGGTTATGGATAATTCACTCTTTGAATTTGTGAGTCTAATAGTAAATGCAATTATTTTTCCTAGAAACCTAGATACAGTTTTAGTTTATCACACAAGAAATATATTTTCAAGACGTAATAGCTGCTTGTGCCGAATGTGAACGATGAGACAGTCAAGGAACTACGGAGAATAATAGAATCGACTCAGACGCTAAATTAGAGGAATATGCTATTGAATTTGGGCACGGAGGCGACGCGAATATGGAATGAAGCGGTAAGGGCGTGTGGGTAATCTTCAATTTACAACAACTACTGTTTGTACGTAGAATAATATTTTAGGAGGACACAATTTTTTGTAGACGTTTGTTTAATTTCCCACAATTTTAACAAAGAGAAATTAATTCCTAAAATCACTTGATCACCAAATAAAGCAGAACTCTGACTCCAACAACTTATATAGATTGGAGTTCAAAATATTGAAATTTAATTGTTATTTGTAATTTAGCACGTTTTTTCACGTCCCGATTTATTATCCCAAAAATAAATGTGTGATCCTGTTTCAAAACATCTCGATATTATATTGCTCTGCATACTATTGCTAAAAATAATTTCCAGTTCATCCTCAGTGTTCGCAGTTGATCTCTTTGAAAAAAGGTTTGGCAATTTGCATTAGTTGCGTTCTTCGCCTGCATGTTTCCTTTGTCAACGTTCTTTGCAAAACTCATTCAAAAGCTGTCAAAGTCACCCTTAAGTAATTATACTTCGCTACTATATTTACACATTCTCCTTTAAATTTTAAATTTTCGTTAGCTCTTAATTTCCGATTTGGTTAAGTTTACTTCCAGGTCCCAACTATTGCAATAACTTTCCAGGAGACATAGCATTAATTGTAAGGTTTGTATATCATCAGCCTGTATGACATGGTCATCTGCATACTGTTATACCATACAAACCATTGATATATAATGTGAACCAAACCTACAATAATGTTTCAAAATGCTCAGAAAATTCTTCACCTGTAAAAACCGCAGACTGCTTTCATAATCTTTACAATTTGTCTGCCATTGATTCGAGCAGCACAGATTATAAAATATATTCCGATTCATTCGACAACACAACGATTTTCACAAGCACTTTGATTTGGTAATTACTTTACTTAACTCCTTCAATTCTATTATATGTTTACTTTTTAAATTCTGTAAATTCTTAGATGGGTCAAATTGGTCGTCTCAATTTCTAAGTTTTTACCAATGTCAGGTTTCCTTCCTTATCTCCTTTAGTTTTTTCTTATTACAAGATTAAATTGTTGTCCACGCAATAGTGAACCAGTTCTTTCCCAAATAGAGATCCTCTATTCATCAATTCTCAGGTGAAGGTCTCAAATACATATAATTGAGGTTTTCTATATTACGTTTAATATAATAATGCTTTACGGCATTAAACTCGTAGTTATAGTTTGATCCTCTCAGACGCAAATCTTTTGTGGTAATCACTGCCCCTTCTCCTAATTTTTTAAAATCAATATCTCCTTCATTGGTAAATTCATCTTTAATGCTATATTATATTGTCAATATTTCATTTAATTCCATATATGTAGCTATCTGCCTATTTCCAAAACACGTAATATGTAGTCGGTGAAGTAGTTTTTGTGAAAAAATTCCATTCGTATTCTCTTCGTATGACAAATATTTATTTATTGTGTGCGTAATAATTTTTGGTTACAATAATATTACAAAAATAGTACTGAGTATGATAATTTTACTAATACAATTCAATATAAATATCATTAAAATTGAACACCGTATACTTATAGGTACACAATTAGCTTTAGATTTGGATATAGGGTAAAACGGTGTTCATCCATACTTAGCTGTTAATTGTGGCTAAAACAGTGTAGTTTACTGTTTGTCATCGAAATTTACAAACAAAATTCCATCTCTAAATGGCAAAAGTAAATAAGAAAAATAATCGACCAAGAATTAGGTAGGTAGGTTATGCGGCGCACTTAGGCCAAATAATTGGCCCATTGTGTCACCATGCATCATTGATGCCTACCATCCTATCTCCTCTGTTAAGCGGAACCATTGGGATTTCCTAATGAATAGAGCAATGTCCCTGACATCCATGGACCAAGAATTATAAATAGGATTAATTGATAAGAATTGAAATACTGTTAATTATTATTTTCCACATGTGTTACAAAATAGCTGTAACATTTTCTATAGTGATGACAAACTTTCAATATCGTATAGGTAATTGTGGGTGCGTGTTTTATTAGTAATGCATTTCAAAGAATGAGAAGTGTCGAAAAACACGCCTAGAATCCCTTTGATGAGGATCGTAGCGAATCCTCCCGTCATATAAACGTGTAAACACTGTTGTAGGAACGACTCGTTCTATTAGCGAGCTTGAGTAAAAGTTGCTTCTGCTGGTCTGTGTACTGGATTCTTCAGGGTCAGATACACACCCTTTAAACAATGCATCCTTTTCTGCCTGGATTTCTATCCACACAGGACTAGGCAGTAAATGCTGTGAATGGACTCTACATACCGGACATGATCTAATGAAGAAACAAATGAGCAAATATTAATATTGACAAAATAATATAGTGTGTATTTTACTATTATTTACCTTGTAACTTCATACTCAAATTCATGAGAGTGCCGCCATTCCGATATACATTTAAAACAAAATACATGGCAGCAGTTTGATAATATGCCGAACGTTCTGTCGCTGCCCGACTTCTGCAACATGACCTCTAGGCAGATGCCGCAAGATTCCGCTCCCAATTCTTCGTCCGTGCAATTCTGACGCTGCTGCGGCTCAACAGTGGGACTCGGCAACTGATGCGAAAAACGGCATCCTTCTCCAAACCAACATCTCTCTTCAAGGAAGTACCTACACATTTCTCGGTTTGGCTCTGATCCAGTTATTGAATTTAAGTTATGTTGATCCATTATATTCAGATATTATATATGTACAGATATGTGCTGAAAAAATCAATAAAGAGTAATAATAAAATTTTGCGATTAGTACTGTTTACAGTTTGTTTCTATATATAAACTTTAATTGAAATTGTGCAACTTTCCAAAAAATTGCACAATTTATATAACTTTATTTCCTTTAAACTACCAAGGAGAAAGCAAACGATAGGTTCTTAGCGCTAGTTCGTTAATAAAAATATGCTCTTACCAATTCTTGTGGTATTTTTCACTTTAAATTTTTCTCCAAATTCTTCAATTTAATATTATGCTTGTACTATATGTATATCGCTCGTATGTAGCGTTCTACTGCGAATGAAGTATTTCCGACGCGCATGCTCTTTTTATACGCTGACAAACACATGTACCTATGCTTACCTGAAGACATTATTGATTTAGGAACTATTTACTACTTACTACCTGTCTGATGTAGAAGAAAGGAATAGGTATAACTATACCTATTATTATTACCTATATGATTTTTCTTCAAATTTCAGGGACTGCAAAAACATTGACCAACATTTTTTCGTGTCCAAAAGGTACTTTGAATAAATATTAGTACTCGTATACTCAGGTAGAATAGGCCGAAGATATGAAGTGGTACTCATACAACAATAGTATATCGATAATCAATGTAGGATTTAAAAAATAGAAATTCGAAAAATGAAAGAAACTCAAAAAGTTCTTATCTCAATCAAATATAATCAGGAGAAAAATAATTTAAGAACAACTGGCCGAGCGAATCCTCGGCGAATGCTCGAACAATGTCCGTTTTTTTATATAGCTCACATTCACGTTTTTATTAAATACAAAAATTACCTATACTTTATGGCAAATTTGCTAGCACCACAGGATTGATCATGTTGGAGCCGAACATGATCTCACAGAATGTACAACTAAATGGAGTTCTAAATTTTGTATGTATGTTACTATGGTATGATATAAAAAATCATCTTATAGTAATTTAAACAAATTCAACGTTTGCGTAATTACTCTGCTACTTTATATAACTCTTTCATTCTTTCTTTCTAATATTACATCATTATTTAAAACCGAATAAACAAAATCCAAGTAATAAGTCAAAATATACCAAGTCGTCTAAAAGGCGTCTTTTGTTTCATTTTGTGAGTGTATTTGAAATTTTTCATGGAGTTTTTTATTATTTTATTAGGCAAATATATCCATACTGCAACAGAAAAAGTATTGCACAGCGGCATTACTCGATATCGAAGGCCCGCTTTACAAAATTAAAACTGCGCTCCCAATTTACTGCTATTTATTCATCAAGCCCTATATTTACAACCCATATTTCTTCGTACAGCAGGGCCAACAACATGGGTTCAATCCTTTACCAACTCTACACAAACGATTTACCTTCGGAGTCACCATGAGTGCCTTTGCTAATGATACTACTGTCTTAGCCGTTGACAATCTTTCGTACTCAATTTTCTCTCAACTTCGAAGAGGACTAAACAACATTACATTAATGGAGAATCATGTCCAACGAAATATAGTCGGTACAGGTTAATATACAAATACACCGCAACGTGATGAAACCTAGAACACACATATATTTACAAGCGAAAGGCTCTCAGTAAAAAGCTCTGAAGCTTGCTATTTTGATTGAAAATTTTACATTGGAAAATCCAAATAGGATAGTCCCATATTATAAAGGTGAAGCGGTTATCCAGATATTTCAAAATTTCGGTTTTTTGAGTTTTGAAAAAAGGTAAGGCTATTAAATTGTCGATATCTTTGCCTTAGCGAACTCAATTTTAAGTTCTTTTATTTTTCTTATATATATAGCCTTTCCAGAAAAATCAAAATTATTCAATCGGCTAAGAAGTGACGGGTGGATAGAAATTTATTTTTATGCAACATTTTACTATTTTTAGGCGTTCGTCTTATGCAACATTAAATCAGTATTCAATGCTTACATTATATTTATTATTATTATTACTTAAGAAGCAATACTGTACAGGTTAAATTGATAAATTAGCTTGTACAGCAATGGGTTAGGAATTAACCCAGGGTTAGAACGTAAAATATTGAACCCAGCGATTTTGTAGGATTAATTCAAATTCAATTCAAAAAATATAAATAAAATCGTTAAAAATAAAGATAAAGATAATTTGAATAATTAATATCTATTTGCATCTGTGAAATATTATCAATAAATAATTAAAATGGTAAACGAATTACTTTTTTCGGAAGATGATGAAGAAATTGTTGAGCGCCTTTCTACGGATTTATTTAACAGAACGGTTGCAGAGCGAAGTGATAAAGCAGAGGAAGAGGAGATTTCGGCCGAAAAACAAGAAATAGCTGTGGTTTTATTGGACAAGATTAAAATGTTTGTTATCGTAAGGACGCGCATGACTTTTCCTACACAAATAAAACTTACGAAAGTTTTGCAAATTCATGAATTTGAATAACCAAAATAAATGGCACAAAAAAGAGTAAGCGATGCCAACCGAAATTAAAAAAGCCCAAGTTAACTAACTAACTAACTAACTAATAATAAACTGAGCTACTTAACTCTAAATTTATAAATTTAACCTCGGATATTCTGCAAGTGAGCCTGAGAAACTCGAAGAAACTTATTAAGGATATACATAAGTAAGGAAAAAAAATCTCCTTACAGTCGGCTAGGGCCGACCAAATTTTACCCTGCATATGTAGATATATATATAAAGAGATTACTCGAATATCTTTTTCTTTTATTTCCACTTTTTGAAAAACAATTTTTGCATATACTACTAATTTACACCCGACTTTGACGAAGTACTTTGACGAAGTACTTTGTATGTTATGAGGGGAGCTATATAATAAGTGGGCGTGGCTTACCTCTTTCTTGTAAATCCAATTAATTTTTCAATATTAATCCACACCTTAAATTTGTTTGTCCTACGTTGAATAGTTCAACTTTGTATGGTAGCCCCATTAAGAAGTGGGCGTGGCATGTTGATTTTTTGCGAGATTATGTACAACTACCATATTAACCTAAGTATTAATTATGATTGTTCTAGACAGAAGATTGCAGAAGCTGCAGCTATCTCAATTTAAAAGAAATTCAGTCATCCTGTATGGGAGCCACTGTAAACAATGGACGTGGCTGGCCCATTTCTTGTGAGTATATTTGCTCTTACAATACTAATCCACACCTTCAATCTGGTTGTTCTACGCTGAATAGTTTGTATGTTATGGCGGTTAACATTTTTGTTTAATTTACTCAACTTTGTATGGGAGCCCCAATAAAAAGTGGGCCTGGCACACTGATTTTTTGCCAAATTATTTCCGACTACGATTTAATCTAAGTGTCAATTATCAATATCAATCCCCTCCGTACCCTTGGATCATAGGTTACTATGCCAAATTTCGTCGAAATAGCTCAATATTTACTCAAGTTATCGTGCGAACCAGCCAGGTGACAGACAGACGGACGGACGGATAGACGGACGGACGGACATCGTTAAATCGAAATTTTAAGCGACGCTGATCACGAATATATATACTTTTCTATGTCTCAGAAGATTCTTTCAAGTAGACACAAACATCTGACCGAAATGAATATACCTTGCATATTGCATTATGCAGGGTATAAAAATGGAAAAAATCGAATTTCGTGCAGTGATTAAGCACTATTATTTGAAGGGGAAAACGGGAAAGAGACCAAAGAAAAGCTCGATAAACATTACGGTGAGTGTGCTCCGTCAGATTACATGGTAAAATATTGAATTGCTGAATTTAAACGCGGCCAAACAAGCACTGCAACAATACCATCAACAGGAAGGCCAAAAGAGGTGGTTCCTGAAGAAAATATCAAGAAAATCGTCGATATCGTTATGAGTGATCGCCGAGTCAAGTTACGTGAGATTGTTGAAATGGTAACCATCTCATATGAACGTGTGTTCAACATTTTGCATGAACATTTGCATATGAAAAAGCTATCGGCAAGATGGGTGCCGCGTTTGCTCAGTGTCGAACAAAAACCACTTCACAGCGGTGTTTGGACATGATAAAGCGTAATCCTGTTGATTTTTAGCGTCGATTAATAACTGTTGATGAATCGTGGGTCCACCACTACACACCTGAAACCAAAAATCAATCGAAACAATGGGTGGAAGCTGGTGGAAGTGCTCCGAAGAAGGCGAAGGCAGTGAAATCGGCTGGCAAGGTTATGGCCACTGTATTTTGGGATGCACTCGGAATATTGCTTATTGATTATCTTGAAAAAGGATCCACAATCACAGGAAAGTATTATCGTGCATTATTGGATCAACTGAATGATGTAATCAAGAAAAACCGACCACATTTAAAGAAGAAAAAAGTGCTCTTTCTTCAAGACAACGCACCGGTTCACACAGCATTAGATACGATGCTAAAATTACGTGAAATACACTTCGAATTGGTTGATCATCCACCTTATAGTCCAGATTTAGCTCCTAGTGACTTTTTCCTGTTTCCAAACTTGAAAAAATGCATTGATTCGTCGGGCATTGTTATTATTTGATTCGGGAGGAGAGGGAGTAACTTGTTGATGGGTTTGTATATGATTTGTTGTTGGTTTATTGTCTGTGCAATGATCTAGCTTCACGTATAGTGCATTTATTTTAATCATTTCTCTTTGCTGCCGATACTTTAAAATGAAAATTTGTGTTTTATTTAAAGAATAAACAAAACGGTGATAAACAGATAAATATGTATTGTCACAAAGAAGACACTATGTACAACATTTTAGTATTTTCTCACTATTAGAAGTTAGTTTATTTAGCGTTGCAAGATTCTACCCTTCATAAGGAAGTTAAATATTAGCATTTAATAGACAAGACTAGCAAAAAAATTGCTATTGCCTATTGAAAGTTGAAATTTGATGATGCTGACTCTAAGCATATTATTTATATCTAGCACAATAGTGCCACGTATAAATTACTTATTATAGCACAATAGTGTTATGTATAAATGGATTATATTAGCACAATAGCGCTATTTTTTGTATCCGCGCATCAGCAACAATGATAGCGGCGACTTTTAAGCGCAGTAACGATCACACGCCATGGAAGTAATGGTAGGAAATTTAAATTAAAATAAAAATGATTATTTTTTAATGCGTATGATTTAATGTTTTTTAGTTAATTAAGGTCCCATAGCATCATAACAACATAATTTTTTGCCAAAAAATTTTAAATTTAAACAAATTTCTTTTAAAATCATTTTTCATATACTTTTGTCTAGGTACTTTTAATTTTTATATACTTGTAGCACTTTGTTGTTATTTTAAAAATTTATTTCATTTCGTTTGTATTTGTTTCATACCATGTTGTTCATTATATCATAAATAATATTCCAGGAAGTTAATTGAGAAGGAGAGTATTGTAGGTAATTGTAATTTTTGTATACTTAAAACATTTTACTATGAGAAAATGAAAACTGTATAAGCAGAGTACAGTGAAGTTCGTTACCAGTTATTTTTCGTTTTGAAACAGAACAAATTAAATATTTGAAAAATATAGAAAATGGAGAAAGGGGAGCCATACTTGTATTCGTTATTTTTAAAAACGAAAAATTTCAAATTGCTGTTTCTTTGATTCTCCATTTAGAATATATCAAATTTAGAAACGAACTCGACCACTTTTGTGAATTATCTTTCCCATTTGAAAGCAGTGCTGTAATATTCCAGTGTCATGTCAACTTAGGTCTTACCCTGAATATGATATATGCAACGACCTGATTGTTTTGACATGTCCGTACTCAACAAAACAGAAAAATCCAATTTGCCTATTAAATCCAGATTAAAGCCCAAAGTATTAGAAAAGCTTTTCGTTTCGTTCCGAAAAAAAACAGTAAACCAAGTATATACGATAGTATCGAATTATCATCGAAAACGCCTTTGAATAAAACAAAATATTCAAATAACATTCTTATATATACGAGATTATAAAATTTTATTAATATTAAATAATAATATTTAGCCTGCTGTGTCCTCACTATTTTATCGCAGATTACTCTTAAAGCTTTCATATGGAAATGTCTCCTTTCTATTAGCTCTCTAATATGAACTTGTTGAGCTCGCCTGCTTGGTTGAATGCTTCTTCGTCTGTTTTGTGTGTTGGATTGGACTGCATCCGATATACACCCTCTAAATAGTTCATATTTTTCTTCCTGTGTTTCTAAAACAGGACTTGGACGTACCTGGCATAGCAATACATATGGCTGCAGTTTGACAGTATTCCGAAAGTTACAGATTATTGATCCATTACATGAGCAATTCAGAGCAATTGACCCAGGTATGTGCTACAATAAATATAAAAAACAAAAAATTATATATGGCAATTAGTGAAGTTTTGCAGTTTGGACTCTCATCGTGGTGGGTGGAATCCAAGGAATCCAGATTTTAGGAAAACAGTTTAGGTATGCGTCTTCCTTTGCTGAATTTGTGGAAAATTGATCATACGCCTTGAAATTGTATTCGAACATAACCAAGAAGTACAAACAAATTTCTTTATGATTTGTGTAACATTTGACGAAATTTAATTAATTATATCAACTCTTTTTGTATGCGTTATTAAATTTATTTTCATGAAACTACAATACCATGAAGAAAGCAAACGAACAAAAATGTTTGAACTGAAATTTTTTTCCAAAAAATCCACTATTAATCTACAAAAATTTTAAAACACATATTTAAAAAAAATATTCCATATTTTTAATAATATATAGAGATAGAGTTGTAAACGCAACAAAAGCATTAAATAGGATAGTTGATATTATATCAATATCGATGATATTTTTTGCTTCCGATACGATATTACCGGTGCGATATTTTTGGACGATAATATTACATAAAGATCTTTTACGCATAAATATCGCCTGGTTACCAGATAAATGAATTGTATATGATTAATTTTGTACATCAGTTCAACAGTCACATGTGGGCATCATATGTGATTGACATTCTAATGATAGTTACTAGTTATATTTATAAACAAATTATAAAAGAATGCATAAAAAAGTTGCATATTTCAAGGGGACATATTTGTTTTTTTATTTCTGTCGACTTTTACGTTCTTTATATAAAGATTTTGTCTGTGTCCACCAAATTTTCCGGCAAATAATTTTCTAGAACATTTTAGCCCTCTGACGACCTTCCATATGCTATTTCATTCAGTTTCCAAAAAAGGAGCAAAATCACTCTTTCGTGGGAGAGCTAACGCATTAACAGGTTCTACAAAATTATTTCTCTTGAAATTTTACTTATTCTAAAGCAGTGAGTCACAAAATTGCAAATTTCATATGACCATGGCTTTCCTCTCTCTAAGAGGACACACTTAGGACAGAAGGGCCCATTGTGATACCACAGAGCTTCTCTTCCAATACTGTTGTGCGTTTTAAATTTGGACAGTATTGGAAGGGACCTACTTATATTAGCCGGTTCCGAACGGCAGAACTCTTGTGACATCACTTTTTCTGAGCTTTGTCACAGAGTTCTTTTAGAAGCTTTTTCATGGCAAGTTGTTACTGTCGGAAGAATTGCCAATTGCTTGCCGACAGGTGGGTACCATTCGAAAGAAAAATCTTATCGATATTAAATTTGTTATGCATCAGCCGGGGATTGAACCACGACCTACAGATCAGAAGGCGAACAAACTAACCACTGAGCTACGGCACCCAGCATGCGGTACTGCATGCAATTATGGCTGCTTTTAACTTGTCCCACCTTTTACGCAGTATTCCTTTATATAATTTAACTTAATTTTTTTTTTTTTTTTTTTTTTTTACGACGAATTTTTGTGCCAATTCTAAAGCAAATACCACATACCAAAAAGTTTAATTAGCCTTGCTAATTTTCGTTGAATTGTCACTATAAATTGCAAAAATTTTCAGATAACTTCAGATAAATTTCAGCGGAACGGAAACCTCGTGGTATATTCCGTGAGATGAAGCTTCTTCGGTGTCTGCTAAGCAAAAGGATGAGTACATCACCACATTGCTCCAACTGACCTTGCAATTATTGAAATTCTAACGCAAGAACTAATAATTGGTAGTTGGTAGCAGTTTCCCTTCCGTTTCACAACATTCAAAAATAAAAAATTAAAGAAAATCTATTTGTACACCGGTTTAACTAAATTTAAAATTTTGTTACTAGGTGTCGTTGAATGTTGCAAATATAATATCTGAAATTGGTATGATTTGCTACAAGCGTCATTACACTCCCTCTATGAGAAATTGCAAACGAGACACTAATAACCGTAGATAATAAAAAAATTTGATTTCAGGATGCTCTTATCATATTACTCAATTAGAATAAAACCGTTTGTAAAGCAATAAACTATAAATAAAAAATTTATGGAAAACGATAACTATAAATAAGACGTAACTTCCTAATTTTAATCAAACTTAATTGCTATCACTACTACTTTCAACGAGAAGTCTTCTTTAACGAAATTGTCTTCAGTCTTCAGCTCTAACGTCAAAGCCTTCGCCACCCAATGTATGGCCTGATAACGCTCTTGCACCAAAGACATTTTATAATTCTTACCTTCAACTGCATTGTCATTTTTTTGATTTTCAAAATCGTGTAAGATCAAAAACATGTTAAAAGAATAGATCCATGCCTAAATAAATCAGATGGTAATGCAACAATTGATGACGTGATAATGATGTTCAATTATATTATATACATATATATTATCAATATATTATTCATAATGGAGCAATTTTGGAGTACTTATAATTTATCAATAAATATGTATTGTCTTTATTTTACCAAAATGTAAATATTGGGTGTTCGAATAAGTTCGAAAGTTCTCTCGAAAACTCCGAGTTTCGACGCCACATGTAAGGACAGGTCTGATGAAAGACTTGTAGAGAGTGGTGTTTGTTTCTCGTGAGAGGGTTTGACCTCTGAATTGCATACTTAGTCCAAAGCAGCACCTGTTAGCAAGAGTGATCCTTCGCAATATCTCCAGGCTGACGTCATTGCTAATGTTAGTGCTGGTTTCAAGGTAGACAAAGTCCTTCACTACTTCATAAGCGTAGTTATCAGTAGTGACGTGCTGTCCAAAACGCCCGAACTCTTTGCTTGTGGACACTAGGTACTTCGTCTTACTCTCCTTCACCGTAAGACCCATTTGACGCAACTCTCTTTCTAACTCTGCACTGATTGCTCGCGTGTTCATACCGATTATGTCAATATCATCGGTATATGCCAACAGCATGACACTTTTGTCGAAGATAGTACAATTATGTCGTAGATCAGCAGCTCGTATTATTTTCTCCATAATAAGAATGAAGAAATCGCACGGTAACGAATCACCTTGTCTGAAATCCCGATCGGTATTAAACGGGGCGGAGAGATCCTTCCCAATTTTACTTGAACACTGTTCACTCGATTTTAAATGTTGATACAATATTACCGTAGCGCAGTGGTTACCGTAGTTCAGTGGTTAGTGTGTTGGCCTTCTGATCTGTAGGTCGTGGGTTCAATCCCCGGCTAAAGCATAACAAATTTAATATCGAAAAGACTTTTCTTTCGAATGGTACCCACCTGTGGGCAAGCAATTGGCGATTCTTCCGGCAGTAACAATTTCCCATGAAAAAGCTTCTGAAAGAACTCTGTGACAAAGCTCAGAAAAAGTGATGTCAGAAGGATTCTGCCGTTCGGAACCGGCTAAAATAGGTAGGTCCCTTCTAATACTGTTCAAAATTTAACACGCACAACAGTAATGGAAGAGAAGTTCGGCCAAAGAGCCCTTCGGGGCTTTAAGTGCCACATATTTATTTTTTTTTATTTAAAAAGTAGCAGAGTAATATGTCGCAAATTATGAACATTCAATTTTAAAATGATTCCGTGAAATTATACGGGAGCTAAATTAAGTATTAAGAGTTGCCTTACCTATATTTGATGGAGCTAAGAGCTTTTGGCTAAGTAATTGAGAAGTCGAGCCCTCTCTCGAGAAACGAAAACCGCACTCTACAAGTCTCTTATTATGCCTGTCTTTACGTATGGCGCGGAAACTTTGATAATTTCCACCTCAGAGGAGAGAATGCTCGGAATTTTTGGGAGAAAAGTACTGTGCAATATCTTTGGACCTATTTGCGTTGGTGGCGAGTATCGAATAAAGTACATATGTAAGTAGGTAACACATAAAATATTATAAAATAAATTAAAGTACCAACCGTGTGCATTAAGTGATAATATACTTTCTAACAAGTAATACATTCTAATAATGACATTCAAATAACAAAAGTGTACATACATACAAACAAAGTTAAAATATATATTTACCTGAGAAGTGCATTGCTCCAAAACGGAAAAAATAACAAAAAATTTACCGTGCAAATTCAATTAATATATGATCATATGTAAACGCGTACATAAAACCAAAACAAAACAAGCAAATACATCACAAAATAAAAGAGTAACATTGTAACAGTGGTTCAACGTATTTTTTTTATTAAAAAAAAAATTATTTTTTTTTAATAAAAATTGATAAAATTATTAATTGACACAAACCACTAAATACAACAACAAAGTTTACATTTTCCACGTGCACGTATGTGCCGTTGCCCCACACACAGCACAATACAGCGAAAAGGAAGAATAAGATAAGCACTATATTTTAATACCTATTCCATTACAATATAAAATTTCACAATTTTTATTTTAAGACAGCAATCTCGTTGCAGCAATTTATTAAAAATAAAAACAATTTTTTTTGCTCTGACGGAAGTAATTTTTGCTTAAAATTTTTGTTTTTGTTTTCTCGCACTAGCGACATTTATCACTAAATAGTCGTTAGATTTCAATTCAATTTTTATTCTTGTTTGCACATACATTATTCGTTACATTATTTCTCACCGAAAAATTCTAACTTTTCTGTTATCGATCGATGAATTTGCTATTGTCGATATTCGTGCATCTAATCCCGTTGATCATTTATACTATTGCACATTTACAAAAGTGAAATCTCTATTCACTCGATATATCTCGATAAATTCACCAAAGTTATATTTTTTCTGACCAAAAATATTCCTATTCTACACATTACACCAGCAATTCTTATATCGATAATTTCACTATTATCGATATTGTCCAGTAATTTCAAACTGGCAGCGAGAAATAAAATGGAACTCTGCCAAGAGCGCGTGCATACAATAAAAGCACAGATTTCGGAGCTCTTGGAAGTTCAGTCACCCTCCAGATTAGAACTTTCATCACAAGCAGAAATTCCCTCTATTTTTGCAACAGAGCAAGCAAATAATTCCGCGATTTGCCTGACTGTTCGAATTTGTGATACCGAAACCTTTTCCGGTGGGTATGAAGAATGAACGTCCTTCCGCGACATGTTTACAGCGGTTTACATTAACCACCCTAAAGTCTCTTCTGCCCAAAAACTGTATCACCTCCGCAAAATTTGAAATTTAGTTAAACCGTTAGTACATATAGATTTTCTTTATTTTTTTATTTTTGAATGTTGTGAAACGGAAGGCAAACTGCTACCAACTACCAATTATTAGTTCTTGCGTTAGAATTTCAATAATTGCAAGGTCAGTTGGGGCAATGTGGTGATGTACTCATCCTTTTGCTTAGCAGACACCGAAGAAGCTTCATCTCACGGAATATACCACGAGGTTTCCGTTCCGCTGAAATTTATCTGAAGTTATCTGAAAATTTTTGCAATTTATAGTGACAATTCAACGAAAATTAGTAAGGCTAATTAAACTTTTTGGTATGTGGTATTTGCTATAAGACAATCATTTGCTTTAGAATTGGCACAAAAATTCGTCGTCAAAAAAAAAAAAAAATTAAGTTAAATTAAATAAAGGAATACTGCGTAAAAGGTGGGTCAAGTTAAAAGCAGCCATAATTGCATGCAGTACATACATGCACACATACACCAATGCTCATATGGTTTTATTTATAAGCAACAATAAAAAAAATATAAATTTCAAGATCAAGGTGACTGGAAGGTAATATTGAAATTGGGCCAAGGTCAAGAGCATTGGAAAGTTTAAGTATACGTCTATCTCGGTTATTGGTATGCATGCTGATTCGCAGGAAAGAAAGAGTAAAGAATAGCGACTAACTTCAGCTAAGTGCCATCATTAGTGTCGATCAGTATAGCTGTAGACAGCAGAGAAATTGGCAATTTGTAAAAGTGTGGTGTGGAAATTAAAAACATGAATTTGAAAACACGATTTTACATACATGAATTTAAAAACACGATTTTACAAACATGAATTTTAAAAACACGGAATTAAAAATATAAAGTTGAAAATATGAGAAATGTTCAAATTGCGTTGGCATAAGAAAAAGTCAGAACTGCAAGGCGTACATCAAAGTGAATAGTGGAAGAAAAAAATAATAATAGAAGTAGAATAAGTAAAGTGTAAATAAGTAGAGTGTTAATTATAAGTAACGGTAATTAAAGTAGAAAGTACATGCATAACAGAGTGATGGTAATAACGATTCACCTTGTAGGAGTGAACAAATTTTTATACCCTGCATAATGCAATATGCATGGTATATTCATTTCGGTCAGATGTTTGTGTCCACTTGAAGGAATCTCCGGAGATATAGACATAGATATATATTCGTGATCAGCGTCGATTAAATTTTCGATTTAACGATGTCAGTCCGTCCGTCCGTCCGTCTGTCTGTCACCTGGCTGGTTCGCACGATAACTTGAGTAAATATTGAGCTATTTCGATGAAATTTGGCATAAGTAATCTATGATCCAAGGGTACGGAGGGGATTGATATTGGGCATGATCGGTCAATAACCACGCCCACACCAAGCATTCAAAGCGACTAACCTCGAAATTTTCAAAATCTTTAACTTGCTATAACTCACATAATATACCACTTTGGACAACAATATTTGGCACATAGACTTATATTATACTACTATATAACTTCGCCAAAAGTGGTTGAGCCACGCCTACTTTTTAGCATAGCTCTCATACAAAGTGTCTGTACTTCTTTTAAATTGAAACAGCTGTAACTTCTACAATCTTCTGTCCCGAATAACCATAATTGACACTTAGATTAACATGGCAGTGAGAAATAATATGGCAGAAAATCAGTGTGCCACGCCCACTCCTTCATAGGTCTCCCATACAAAGTCGAGGGAATTAAACTAAAACTTTTAAGCTCCATAACTTACAAACCATTTAGCGTAGGACAACCAAATTTAAGGTGTGGATTGATATTGAAATATTAATTAGAAATACCAGAAAGAGATACGTCACGCCCACTTTTTATATAGCTTCCGTACAAAGTCTCGGATTTATCTTAAACATTAAAACAACCATAACTTACTAATTAATACGTCTAGGTCAATCCATTGCAACCTATGTAGTTTAGTATTATAGTCAGAAATTGATCCTCCAAAATTGGTGAGGTACGCCTGCTTCTTAATGTAGGTCCTATACAAAGTAATGGAAGAAAAGGATGGATATACGAGCAAACTTTTTATATATACCTCTACATATGCAGGGTATAATTTGGTCGGCCCCAGCCGACTGTAAGGAGATTTTTTTTTCTTGTTTTGCCAGAGCAGCATATGAATTGGAAAGGAGAGACAGTAAGTGAAGTACATATTTCTGTTCTGTACAGCATGCACTGTATGTATCAAAGAATATTAAAGCATTAGCAACATGTTGCCAGTGCATTCCTCATAAACATGTTTCTGTTGGAATTCTTGATTTCTAATATTCTTTGATATATACATTTATGTGCATACGTCCTGGTAATTATTTCTTTAATTTATTTTTTTATTCTTGGGTGTTATTAATATATTAAGTGTTTGCATATTTACTAATATAATTATCATACTTACTAAATATGCAATATATTTACTTTGCTTATACATACCTTCTATAGACATATACGAGAGTATACTTACATTAAAAAAATTCAAAATTCTATATAATTGTTTATACATAATAAATTTCATAATGAACTACTAAAGATGGTAGCTTAAACTATTTTTATTTTTTTTTTACTTCGAGCACCAGATCATATTGACAACCTGGCCATTAACATCCTGGCCATTAACATCCTGGCACAGAGTGACCATATTAATTTATTAGCATGAACAAATGGAAATTCAAGGTATATCACTATATACCTCTACCTTTCGCGAATTTCAGTTTGCTCTGCTTCTACACGTAATAAAAATTATAACTTCTCTGGAGGAAATTTACAGGATGCAACAACCCATCCCAATTGCCGACGAGCCAGGCCGACTTCCAATACGTGCAACCGCACCCTAAATTATAAGAAATCATACCTTGTATGCTACAGGGGATCATAAATAATGATCGACAACAATAAGGATATCATTAAAACACAACAATATATTTATTATTGACAATTGCTGTTATTTTGTTTTATTTTGTCGTGGACAAATTATATGATGTTGGTTCTCATCGATATACGTACGGATCCAACGACTCGTGAAGTTCGCGGTCTCACCATCCAGCGTGATAGTATCGTGCTTCTTCTACACTCTACGTTTGACTGATGATGATGATCCGATATGCACAATTTATTGAAATCATCTTTTTCTTTCTGCGTTTCTAGCCAAACTGGGCTAGGTAGTAAATGCTGTGATTTTACTCGACATACCGGACATGAACTAATGAACAAACAAATGATCAAATATTAATATTGACAAAATAATATAGTGTGTATTTCAGTATTATTTACCTTGTAATTTCTTACTCAAAATCATCAGAGTGCCGCCATTTCGATATACAATTAAAGCAAAACACATGCCAACAGCTTGACAGTATTCCAAAAGCTCTGTCTTGGCCCTTCTTCTGCAATACTACTTCCAGGCAGATACAGCAACATTTTTCTCTCGTTTCGTCCATCGAATCCTGACGCTGCTGTGGCTCAACAGTGGGACTCGGCAACTGATGTGTAAAATTGCACTGTTCTCCAAACCTACATCCTCCAAGCAAGTAACTACAAAGTTGACGGTTTGTCTCTGAACCAGTCGTAGAATTTGATGAATGTTAATCCATTATATTCAGATAATATATTGATACAGGTATATGCTGAAAAAAATAAATAAAAAGAAATAATAAAACTTTTAAACTTCAAACTTTCCAAAAAATTTAATGAATTTGATCAACTCGGCACACTTTATATAACTTTATTTCCTTTAGTAATCTGCATCTCGCGTTCTATAAGTGCGATCGGGTTACGCTAGATGGCGTTAGAAAGATAGGATTTCGTACTAAATAAACTTTTTAGGCAGTTTGTGATTTCTTGACTCAGTATTGTTCAATTCAATTCAATTTAATGCAAAGATAATGGATTTCTTTTTACTACACCTTATATTTGCCATACGACAAAGGAAGGAAATAAAAAGCGATTGGATTAAAGGCTACTACGAACGCGGGGGGCGAGTTTTATAAAAACATAAATTTTGAGGGGAAGTCCCCTGAAGTACGTATAAATAAATATGTTCAGAGGAAATGTTGGTCAGGAAAGCTTCAATTATTAACCATCTAAAACAGGAATGGGCACATTTTCGGCACGTAAAGCAATGAAAGAGCCGTGCTAGGTAAGAGGTTAATATGTTCTCAGGGGTCAGGCAAGTAAGAAATACATTAAAGGCATAATATATTCTTCCATGATTTTCATCACACGAAACTTGCAGAAACACTAATAGTGCGATTAGTCAACACGTATGGGTGGGTAACGGATCAAATGTTTCGATCTATTTCACACGAAAGCCATAAGAGCGATTAATCATAACGAATTGGTAGGTAACGTAACTTTGGAATCTGTAGAAATTAGATTTTTAACGGAACATATGAGAGTCGTTCTCTTTTCTCTATATTGTATTTCTATTTTATACTAAGCCTAGCTATCTCTTTCCTACTTATATAGTATATGGACTGAGCTATGTGTGTTGACTACTCCCACTCCGTTTGTTACATATCTTTATTATAGTGCGATTAGTCCATTGTTATCTTTAATTTAATCTTCGTCTTCGTCATTTCCATCATTTTCTTAAAATCGCTTTTTATATATTGATTTCGTCACACATCGTTCAATTGTACTACGAAACAATTTTAGGATCATTGTCTGGGGTGAAATTATTCCAACTCAGGACGAAAGACCTAGACCCATATAATAAAACCTCTAAAAATATTTGCATTCTATAGTCATATGAAAGTGGATGCCGTAGCTCAGTGGTTAGTGCGCTGGCCTTCTGATCTGTAGGTCTTGGGTTCAATCCCCGGCTGAAGTATAACAAAATTTAATATCGAAAAAAGTTTTCTTTTGAACGGTACCCACTTGTCGACAAAAATTGGTAATGGCAGTAATAATTTGCCAAAAATGCTTTTTAAAGGAGCTCTGTGACAAAACTAAGTTAAAGGCGATAATATTATCGTCCAAAAATATCGCACCGGTAATATCGTATCGGAAGCAAAAAATATCATCGATATTGATATAATATCAACTATCCTATTTAATGCTTTTGTTGCGTTTACAACTCTATCTCTATATATTATTAAAAATATGGAATATTTTTTTAAAATATGTGTTTTAAAATTTTTGTAGATTAACAGTGGATTTTTTGGAAAAAAATTTCAGTTCAAACATTTTTGTTCGTTTGCTTTCTTCATGGTATTGTAGTTTCATGAAAATAAATTTAATACCGCATACAAAAAGAGTTGATATAATTAATTAAATTTCGTCAAATGTTACACAAATCATAAAGAAATTTGTTTGTACTTCTTGGTTAAGTTCGAATACAATTTCAAGGCGTATGATCAATTTTCCACAAATTCAGCAAAGGAAGACGCATACCTAAACTGTTTTCCTAAAATCTGGATTCCTTGGATTCCACCCACCACGATGAGAGTCCAAACTGCAAAACTTCACTAATTGCCATATATAATTTTTTGTTTTTTATATTTATTGTAGCACATACCTGGGTCAATTGCTCTGAATTGCTCATGTAATGGATCAATAATCTGTAACTTTCGGAATACTGTCAAACTGCAGCCATATGTATTGCTATGCCAGGTACGTCCAAGTCCTGTTTTAGAAACACAGGAAGAAAAATATGAACTATTTAGAGGGTGTATATCGGATGCAGTCCAATCCAACACACAAAACAGACGAAGAAGCATTCAACCAAGCAGGCGAGCTCAACAAGTTCATATTAGAGAGCTAATAGAAAGGAGACGTTTCCATATGAGAGCTTTAAGAGTAATCTGCGATAAAATAGTGAGGACACAGCAGGCTAAATATTATTATTTAATATTAATAAAATTTTATAATCTCGTATATATAAGAATGTTATTTGAATATTTTGTTTTATTCAAAGGCGTTTTCGATGATAATTCGATACTATCGTATATACTTGGTTTACGGTGTTTTTTTCGGAACGAAACGAAAAGCTTTTCTAATACTTTGGAATGAGAAGAATAGATATAAATCTAAACGACGAGACTTCATATGGGCTTTAATCTGGATTTAATAGGCAAATTGGATTTTTCTGTTTTGTTGAGTACGGACATGTCAAAACAATCAGGTCGTTGCATATATCATATTCAGGGTAAGACCTAAGTTGACATGACACTGGAATATTACAGCACTGCTTTCAAATAGGAAAGATAATTCACAAAAGTGGTCGAGTTCGTTTCTAAATTTGATATATTCTAAATGGAGAATCAAAGAAACAGCAATTTGAAATTTTTCGTTTTTAAAAATAACGAATACAAGTATGGCTCCCCTTTCTCCATTTTCTATATTTTTCAAATATTTAATTTGTTCTGTTTCAAAACGAAAAATAACTGGTAACGAACTTCACTGTACTGTGCTTATACAGTTTTCATTTTCTCATAGTAAAATGTTTTAAGTATACAAAAATTACAATTACCTACAATACTCTCCTTCTCAATTAACTTCCTGGAATATTATTTATGATATAATGAACAAAATGGTATGAAACAAATACAAAGGAAATGAAATAAATTTTTAAAATAACAACAAAGTGCTACAAGTATATAAAAATTACAAGTACCTAGACAAAAGTATATGCAAAATGATTTTAAAAGAAATTTGTTTAAATTTAAAATTTTTTGGCGGAAAATTATGTTGTTATAATGCTATGGGACCTTAATTAACTAAAAAACATTAAATCATACGCATTAAAAAATAATCATTTTTATTTTAATTTAAATTTCCTACCGTTACTTCCATGGCGTATGATCGTTACTGCGCTTAAAAGTCGCCGCTATCATTGTTGCTGATGCGCGGATACAAAAAATAGCGCTATTGTGCTAATATAATCCATTTATACATAACACTATTGTGCTATAATAAGTAATTTATACGTGGCACTATTGTGCTAGATATAAATAATATGCTTAGAGTCAGCATCATCAAATTTCAACTTTCAATAGGCAATAGCAATTTTTTTGCTAGTCTTGTCTATTAAATGCTATTATTTAACTTCCTTATGAAGGGTAGAATCTTGCAACGCTAAATAAACTAACTTCTAATAGTGAGAAAATACTAAAATGTTGTACATAGTGTCTTCTTTGTGACAATACATATTTATCTGTTTATCACCGTTTTGTTTATTCTTTAAATAAAACACAAATTTTCATTTTAAAGTATCGGCAGCAAAGAGAAATGATTAAAATAAATGCACTATACGTGAAGCTAGATCATTGCACAGACAATAAACCAACAACAAATCATATACAAACCCATCAACAAGTTACTCCCTCTCCTCCCGAATCAAATAATAACAATGCCCGACGAATCAATGCATTTTTTCAAGTTTGGAAACAGGAAAAAGTCACTAGGAGCTAAATCTGGACTATAAGGTGGATGATCAACCAATTCGAAGTGTATTTCACGTAATTTTAGCATCGTATCTAATGCTGTGTGAACCGGTGCGTTGTCTTGAAGAAAGAGCACTTTTTTCTTCTTTAAATGTGGTCGGTTTTTCTTGATTGCATCATTCAATTGATCCAATAATGCACGATAATACTTTCCTGTGATTGTGGATCCTTTTTCAAGATAATCAATAAGCAATATTCCGAGTGCATCCCAAAATACAGTGGCCATAACCTTGCCAGCCGATTTCACTGCCTTCGCCTTCTTCGGAGCACTTCCACCAGCTTCCACCCATTGTTTCGATTGATTTTTGGTTTCAGGTGTGTAGTGGTGGACCCACGTTTCATCAACAGTTATTAATCGACGCCAAAAATCAACAGGATTACGCTTTATCATGTCCAAACACCGCTGTGAAGTGGTTTTTGTTCGACACTGAGCAAACGCGGCACCCATCTTGCCGATAGCTTTTTCATATGCAAATGTTCATGCAAAATGTTGAACACACGTTCATATGAGATGGTTACCATTTCAACAATCTCACGTAACTTGACTCGGCGATCACTCATAACGATATCGACGATTTTCTTGATATTTTCTTCAGGAACCACCCCTTTTGGCCTTTGATGGTATTGTTGCAGTGCTTGTTTGGCCGCGTTTAAATTCAGCAATTCAATATTTTACCATGTAATCTGACGGAGCACACTCACCGTAATGTTTATCGAGCTTTTCTTTGGTCTCTTTCGCCGTTTTCCCCTTCAAATAATAGTGCTTAATCACTGCACGAAATTCAATTTTTTCCATTTTTATACCCTGCATAATGCAATATGCCAGGTATATTCATTTCGGTCAGATGTTTGTGTCCACTTGAAAGAATCTTCTGAGACATATAAAAGTATATATGTATATTCGTGATCAGCGTCGCTTAAATTTTCGATTTAACGATGTCCGTCCGTCCGTCTGTCTGTCACCTGGCTGGTTCGCACGATAACTTGAGTAAATATTGAGCTATTTTGACGAAATTTGGCATAAGTAACCTTTGATCCAAGGGTACGGAGGGGATTGATATTGATAATTGACACTTAGATTAAATCGTAGTCGGAAATAATTTGGCAAAAAATCAGTGTGCCAGGCCCACTTTTTATTGGGGCTCCCATACAAAGTTGAGTAAATTAAACAAAAATGTTAACCGCCATAACATACAAACTATTCAGCGTAGAACAACCAGATTTAAGGTGTGGATTAGTATTGTAAGAGCAAATATATTCACAAGAAATGGGCCAGCCACGCCCATTGTATATAGTGGCTCCCATACAGAATGACTGAATTTCTTTTAAATTGAGATAGCTGCAGATTCTGCAATCTTCTGTCTAAAACAATCTTAATTAATACTTAGATTAATATGGTAGTTGTACATAATCTGGCATGACACGCCCACTTCTTAATGGGGCTACCATACAATGTAGCGAAAATTTAAAAAAATTTAAGCCGCTATAACTTACGAACTATTCAACCTAGGACAAATAAATTTAAGGTGTGGATTAATATGGAAAAATTAATTGGATTAACAATAAAAAGGTTATCCACGCCAACTTTTTATATAGCCTTACTAAGTCTCGGAATTATCTTAAAAACCTCCTTTAAATTATCCCTTTTACAACCCTCAAAACATGCAAAGTATTTCGTCAAAGTCAACCATATTTCGGGTGTAAATTAGTAGTATATGCAAAAATTGTTTTTCAAAAAGTGGAAATAAAAGAAAAAGATGGATATTCGAGTAAACTTCTTATATATATATCTACATATGCAGGATATAATTTGGTCGGCCCCAGCCGACTGTAAGGAAATTTTTTTTCCTTACTTATGTATATCCTTTATAAGTTTCTTCAAGTTTCTCAGGCTCACTTGCAGAATATCCAAGGTTAAATTTATAAATTCAGAGTTAAGTAGCTCAGAGTTAAATTATTTTTAGTTAGTTAGTTAGTTAGTTAACTTGGGCTTTTTTAATTTTGGTTGGCATCGCTTACTCTTTTTTGTGCCATTTATTTTGGTTATTCAAATTCATGAATTTGCAAAACTTTCGTAAGTTTTATTTGTGTAGGAAAAGTCATGCGGAAAACCACAGCTATTTCTTGTTTTTCGGCCGAAATCTCCTCTTCCTCTGCTTTATCACTTCGCTCTGCAACCGTTCTGTTAAATAAATCCGTAGAAAGGCGCTCAACAATTTCTTCATCATCTTCCGAATAAAGTAATTCGTTTACCATTTTAATTGTTTATTGATAATATTTCACAGATGCAAATAGATATTAATTATTCAAATTATCTTTATCTTTATTTTTAACGATTTTATTTATATTTTTTGAATTGAATTTGAATTAATCCTACAAAATCGCTGGGTTCAATATTTTACGTTCTAACCCTGGGTTAATTCCTAACCCATTGCTGTACAAGCAAATTTATCAATTTAACCTGTACAGTATTGCTTCTTAAGTAATAATAATAATAAATATAATGTAAGCATTGAATACTGATTTAATGTTACTTAAAAATATCCATTGTGTGTTATATGAATTACTTAATGCTATTTGGCAGTTGTAATCAAAAAAATTATTACTTTGTAAGTCGATCATAATACTTTGTGTCCTTTTGCACAGGAATACCTCTTCTCTTATACAGGACTTCTTCTATGAGAACTTGGTTTCTTTGATTACCAGAACACTATTCTTTTTTGTAGATTTTCGTTTACAACACAGTACGTAGATATCACTTTTTTAATGCGTGATATGGTGGATTTTGTCACACCGTATTAATCCGCCAATAATGTTAACGTAAACCCCTTTTCAAGATTTTCTATGATTTCTCATTTAGCATATAGCATTCATGTTTTGTGCGTTTACCTTCTTTATCTTCGTAAATGTCTTAAGTTCCTACCTCAGAACCCGTTAGATCGAAAGTTCCCTCTATATGTATAGCAGTCAATGAACGAATTTTAGCTGTTCCCTCGATCAACTTGTTCAGCTTGATATTAGATACAGTTTTGTTTACAAGTAATCTAATGGTCGAAGATTTTATGACTGAAGTGTAAAGCCCTTATGCTTAGGAATACTTTGAGGTCCGATTTCTCAACTGCCTGTTAGCTTTATTATAACAAATGCACAGCTAAGTTTCATCGGTTCGATACTGTCTGAAAGCGTTATCGGACCAACTGAAGTTTGCTGTTATAAATTTTAACAGGCAGCAAATGAGCCCGGTAACTTTCATACGAACTGTATGCGTGGAATTGATGGTTTTTTGTTACACTGGTGTACCAAAACTGCAATTAATCTCAGTAATAAAGTCGGTATTTTGTAAAAGTGCATCATTATTCTGATTATTCAGAACAAATAAATAGTTAAAATCTCGCAAATTTAAGAAATCATTAAAAAAGTAAATATAGGATTGTTCAACTATATCTCTTATAACGTTAATCTCAAAATGTTCATTATAAAACAGGCTATCGACCTATTATGGGGTGTTATTTTATATTTCGTTGAACAAAATTAAAAAAACCAAGACGAACGCCCAAAAATAGTAAAATGTTGCATAAAAATATATTTCGATCCACCCTAACTCTGTCACTTCTTAGCCGATTGAATAATTTTGATTTTCCTGGAAAGGCTATTTATATAAGAAAAATAAAAGAACTTAAAATTGAGTTCGCTAAGGCAAAGATATCGACAATTTAATAGCCTACCCTTTCTTCAAAACTCAGAGAACCGAAATTTTGAAATATATTCACCTTTATAATATGGGACTATCCTATTTGGATTTTCCAATGTAAAATTTTCAATCAAAATAGCAAGCTTCAGAGCTTTTTACTGAGAGCCTTTCGCTTGTAAATATATGTGTGTTCTAGGTTTCATCACGTTGCGGTGTATTTGTATATTAACCTGTACCGACTATATTTCGTTGGACATGTTTCTCCATTAATGTAATGTTGTTTAGTCCTCTTCGAAGTTGAGAGAAAATTGAGTACGAAAGATTGTCAACGGGTAAGACAGTAGTATCATTAGCAAAGGCACTCATGGTGACTCCGAAGGTAAATCGTTTGTGTAGAGTTGGTAAAGGATTGAACCCATGACGCTAATTTGTGGTACTCCAGCTGAATTTTCATGGAGATCAGATTGTTGTTGGCCCTGCTGTACGAAGAAATATAGGTTGTAAATATAGGGCTTGATGAATAAATAGCAGTAAATTGGGAGCGCAGTTTTAATTTTGTAAAGCGGGCCTTCGATATCGAGGAATGCCGCTGTGAAATACTTTTCCTGTTGCAGTATGGATATATTTGCCAATCCTATGATCCTAATAAAATAATAAAAAACTCCATGAAAAATTTCAAATACACTCACAAATTGAAACAAAAGACGCCTTTTAGACGACTTGGTATATTTTGACTTATTACTTGGATTTTGTTTATTCGGTTTTAAATAATGATGTAATATTAGAAAGAAAGAATGAAAGAGTTATATAAAGTAGCAGAGTAATTACGCAAACGTTGAATTTGTTTAAATTACTATAAGATGATTTTTTATATCATACCATAGTAACATACATACAAAATTTAGAACTCCATTTAGTTGTACATTCTGTGAGATCATGTTCGGCTCCAACATGATCAATCCTGTGGTGCTAGCAAATTTGCCTTAAAGTATAGGTAATTTTTGTATTTAATAAAAACGTGAATGTGAGCTATATTAAAAAACGGACATTGTTCGAGCATTCGCCGAGGATTCGCTCGGCCAGTTGTTCTTAAATTATTTTTCTCCTGATTATATTTGATTGAGATAAGAACTTTTTGAGTTTCTTTCATTTTTCGAATTTCTATTTTTTAAATCCTACATTGATTATCGATATACTATTGTTGTATGAGTACCACTTCATATCTTCGGCCTATTCTACCTGAGTATACGAGTACTAATATTTATTCAAAGTACCTTTTGGACACGAAAAAATGTTGGTCAATGTTTTTGCAGTCCCTGAAATTTGAAGAAAAATCATATAGGTAATAATAATAGGTATAGTTATACCTATTCCTTTCTTCTACATCAGACAGGTAGTAAGTAGTAAATAGTTCCTAAATCAATAATGTCTTCAGGTAAGCATAGGTACATGTGTTTGTCAGCGTATAAAAAGAGCATGCGCGTCGGAAATACTTCATTCGCAGTAGAACGCTACATACGAGCGATATACATATAGTACAAGCATAATATTAAATTGAAGACTTTGGAAAAAAATTTAAAGTGAAAAATACCACAAGAATTGGTAAGAGCATATTTTTTTTAACGAACTAGCGCTAAGAACCTATCGTTTGCTTTCTCCTTGGTAGTTTAAAGGAAATAAAGTTATATAAATTGTGCAATTTTTTGGAAAGTTGCACAATTTCAATTAAAGTTTATATATAGAAAGAAACAAACTGTAAACAGTACTAATCGCAAAATTTTATTTTTACTCTTTATTGATTTTTTCAGCACATACCTGTACCAATATATTATCTGAATATAATGGATCAACATAACTTAAATTCAATAACTGGATCAGAGCCAAACCGAGAAATGTGTAGGTACTTCCTTGAAGAGAGATGTTGGTTTGGAGAACGATGCCGTTTTTCGCATCAGTTGCCGAGTCCCACTGTTGAGCCGCAGCAGCGTCAGAATTGCACGGACGAAGAATTGGGAGCGGAATCTTGCGGAATCTGCCTAGAGGTCGTGTTGCAGAAGTCGGGCAGCGACAGAACGTTCGGCATATTATCAAACTGCTGCCATGTATTTTGTTTTAAATGTATATCGGAATGGCGGCACTCTCATGAATTTGAGTATGAAGTTACAAGGTAAATAATAGTAAAATACACACTATATTATTTTGTCAATATTAATATTTGCTCATTTGTTTCTTCATTAGATCATGTCCGGTATGTAGAGTCCATTCACAGCATTTACTGCCTAGTCCTGTGTGGATAGAAATCCAGGCAGAAAAGGATGCATTGTTTAAAGGGTGTGTATCTGACCCTGAAGAATCCAGTACACAGACCAGCAGAAGCAACTTTTACTCAAGCTCGCTAATAGAACGAGTCGTTCCTACAACAGTGTTTACACGTTTATATGACGGGAGGATTCGCTACGATCCTCATCAAAGGGATTCTAGGCGTGTTTTTCGACACTTCTCATTCTTTGAAATGCATTACTAATAAAACACGCACCCACAATTACCTATACGATATTGAAAGTTTGTCATCACTATAGAAAATGTTACAGCTATTTTGTAACACATGTGGAAAATAATAATTAACAGTATTTCAATTCTTATCAATTAATCCTATTTATAATTCTTGGTCCATGGATGTCAGGGACATTGCTCTATTCATTAGGAAATCCCAATGGTTCCGCTTAACAGAGGAGATAGGATGGTAGGCATCAATGATGCATGGTGACACAATGGGCCAATTATTTGGCCTAAGTGCGCCGCATAACCTACCTACCTAATTCTTGGTCGATTATTTTTCTTATTTACTTTTGCCATTTCGAGATGGAATTTTGTTTGTAAATTTCGATGACAAACAGTAAACTACACTGTTTTAGCCACAATTAACAGCTAAGTATGGATGAACACCGTTTTACCCTATATCCAAATCTAAAGCTAATTGTGTACCTATAAGTATACGGTGTTCAATTTTAATGATATTTATATTGAATTGTATTAGTAAAATTATCATACTCAGTACTATTTTTGTAATATTATTGTAACCAAAAATTATTACGCACACAATAAATAAATATTTGTCATACGAAGAGAATACGAATGGAATTTTTTCACAAAAACTACTTCACCGACTACATATTACGTGTTTTGGAAATAGGCAGATAGCTACATATATGGAATTAAATGAAATATTGACAATATAATATAGCATTAAAGATGAATTTACCAATGAAGGAGATATTGATTTTAAAAAATTAGGAGAAGGGGCAGTGATTACCACAAAAGATTTGCGTCTGAGAGGATCAAACTATAACTACGAGTTTAATGCCGTAAAGCATTATTATATTAAACGTAATATAGAAAACCTCAATTATATGTATTTGAGACCTTCATCTGAGAATTGATGAATAGAGGATCTCTATTTGGGAAAGAACTGGTTCACTATTGCGTGGACAACAATTTAATCTTGTAATAAGAAAAAACTAAAGGAGATAAGGAAGGAAACCTGACATTGGTAAAAACTTAGAAATTGAGACGACCAATTTGACCCATCTAAGAATTTACAGAATTTAAAAAGTAAACATATAATAGAATTGAAGGAGTTAAGTAAAGTAATTACCAAATCAAAGTGCTTGTGAAAATCGTTGTGTTGTCGAATGAATCGGAATATATTTTATAATCTGTGCTGCTCGAATCAATGGCAGACAAATTGTAAAGATTATGAAAGCAGTCTGCGGTTTTTACAGGTGAAGAATTTTCTGAGCATTTTGAAACATTATTGTAGGTTTGGTTCACATTATATATCAATGGTTTGTATGGTATAACAGTATGCAGATGACCATGTCATACAGGCTGATGATATACAAACCTTACAATTAATGCTATGTCTCCTGGAAAGTTATTGCAATAGTTGGGACCTGGAAGTAAACTTAACCAAATCGGAAATTAAGAGCTAACGAAAATTTAAAATTTAAAGGAGAATGTGTAAATATAGTAGCGAAGTATAATTACTTAAGGGTGACTTTGACAGCTTTTGAATGAGTTTTGCAAAGAACGTTGACAAAGGAAACATGCAGGCGAAGAACGCAATTAATGCAAATTGCCAAACCTTTTTTCAAAGAGATCAACTGCGAACACTGAGGATGAACTGGAAATTATTTTTAGCAATAGTATGCAGAGCAATATAATATCGAGATGTTTTGAAACAGGATCACACATTTATTTTTGGGATAATAAATCGGGACGTGAAAAAACGTGCTAAATTACAAATAACAATTAAATTTCAATATTTTGAACTCCAATCTATATAAGTTGTTGGAGTCAGAGTTCTGCTTTATTTGGTGATCAAGTGATTTTAGGAATTAATTTCTCTTTGTTAAAATTGTGGGAAATTAAACAAACGTCTACAAAAAATTGTGTCCTCCTAAAATATTATTCTACGTACAAACAGTAGTTGTTGTAAATTGAAGATTACCCACACGCCCTTACCGCTTCATTCCATATTCGCGTCGCCTCCGTGCCCAAATTCAATAGCATATTCCTCTAATTTAGCGTCTGAGTCGATTCTATTATTCTCCGTAGTTCCTTGACTGTCTCATCGTTCACATTCGGCACAAGCAGCTATTACGTCTTGAAAATATATTTCTTGTGTGATAAACTAAAACTGTATCTAGGTTTCTAGGAAAAATAATTGCATTTACTATTAGACTCACAAATTCAAAGAGTGAATTAACCATAACCGCACTGAAGAATTATCCGCTATAAAATGGAAAAACTCTGTGTAATTACATATTGCCAGTTCATGTAGTTAAACATTGATGCCTCGGTGAAGGTTAATTGTGAATTCTGTGAGATTTTTTATTCTCTTTTGGTGCTGGCAAATTTGCCTTAAAACATATCTAATTTTTGTTTTCAATAAAAACATGAATGGGAGTTATATTGAAAATCGGACATTGTTCATGCATTTATAGGGAAATTCTGTCCTCCTACAATATTATTCTACGTACAAAAATGTAGTTGTCATAAATTGAAGATTAACTAATTTATGGCGGATTAAATTTTAAAATGATTCCGTGACATTATTGGGAGTTACATTAAGTATTAGGAGTCGCTCGCCAGTTCTTTTTTAATTATTTCGCCCCGTCCTATATTTGATGGAGATGAGAACTTTTTAAGTTTCTTCAATTCTTTGAATTTCTATTTCTTTTAATCCTACATTGAATATCGTGATGCTGTGGTTGTACGAGTACCATTTCATATCTTCAGTCTATTTTACCTGAGTTTACGAGTACTAATATTTATTCAAAGTATTTTTTGTACACGAAACTACACTACGGAGCATAACTATAAACGCAGTCTAAATTTGCCCATATTTTTATTATTTATTTACAATGTAAAATACAGCAAGTATTCCACGAAATAATAGAATTTAGAGAGAAGAAGATGAATAAACAAAAAAATAGCAGCAACCAATCACAGTAAGTACCGTTATTTTCTTTTGATGGAATTTAGCCGGAGCATAACTATAAACGCAATAAGTAAATTATAATTAGTTTGATTTATCATCTATTGATAATAAGATCAATTCATGGATAATTTATTTGAACGTTGTTCCTGATACCGACGCATTAAAATGCCGCGAGGTAAAGGTTTATCTGACACTGAAAAAGGAAAAATTCTTGCTTATTTTGAAGAAGGCTATAGCAAGCGTGCAATTGCTGAAAAGCTGAAGCGGTCTGACGCTGTTGTTCGGAATTTTTTACGTAATCCTGAGGAATATGGAAAAAACAAAACAGGTGTACCCAAAAGCAAGCTGTCAGACCGAAATAAGCGTTGCATAATTTAAAGTGCAAGCAATTCAATGAAGACCGCTGCACAAATCGTCCATGATTGCGGACTAAATGTGTCTAAATGGACTGTTTACAGAGTACTCAGATCCTCTGGGCGTATTTGTCGCCAAAAATTGAAATTGGCACCTCGTCTATTAGCACGCCACAAAGCAGCAAGACTTGAATTTGCCCAAAAAATATGCAAACCAACTTCGCCAAGGTCATTTTTTCTGATGAGAAAAAATGGAACTTGGATGGTCCAGATGGTTTTGACACATATTGGCGTGATTTGCGAAAGGATCCCCAATTTTTTTCCTAACGTAATTTTGGTGGAGGCAGTTTAATGGTTTGGGGAGCTTTTTGTGCTGACGGAATGTTGGAACTGGCGTTCCTCAGCACTCACATGAACTAAGAGGAATACATCGATGTGTTACGAATGAATTTATTGCCATTCATATAAAGAAAAAGTGCTGACTATTGGGTTTTTCAGCAAGATAACGCAAGAATTCATGTTAGTCGCGCGACTAATTCTTGGTTTAATGACAATAGCATTCAAGTTATGACATGGCCAGCTTGCTCTCCAGACCTTAACCCCATAGAAAATATTTGAAAACTCCTAGCAAGATATGTTTATAAAGAAAACCGGCAGTATGACAACATTCAGCAATTAAAAATTGCTGTTATTGAAGCCTGGGATAATTTCGATAAAAATACAATATCAAACTTAATAAATAGTATGCCAAACAGATTATTTGATGTAATACATAATAAGGGTGGTGTAATAAATTATTAAACTTAAATTTTGTTTGATTTTTTTATTATTTTATCAAATTCTATGCTTGCGTTTATAGTTATGCTCCGGCTAAATTTCATCAAAGTAAAGACAACGGTACTTACGGTCATCAGCAGCTTCTAATTTTTTGTTTATTCAGCATCTTCTCTCTAATTCTAAAATCCTGTTGAATAATAATGGTATTTTACATAGTAAAAAATAAAAATATGGGCAAATTTAGACTGCGTTTATAGTTATGCTCCGTAGTGTATGTTTGTCAATGTTTCTGCATTAATAGGATAGAAGAGTGTAATAGCCTAGACAGACGGCAGCCTAATTCCGGATTACCGAGTTAATTCGAATTAACTCGGGCATTAACTGCAGCTAATCCGCATAAACTTTATGAGTTAATTCTCAAAATAAAAGAGGATTACGGAAATTTGCTATGGCAACACTGCTGAAAATTATCTATTGTGAATTTTTCTCCATCCATTTTATAAAATATTAGGTGTGTTCGAAAATAAAATACTTTCAACAATTGTTAACAGTTTTCAACATGAAAAGTGTTGGCGACCAAATAAATCCAGCTGTCAATTACGAACGGTGAATGTAAATTTACAAGTTTCTGATAGTTTTCAGTTCACGTACTTCTTGTAGATTTTCTCATATCGAGAGTGATAGACGACAGAAATTGATAGTGATAGTAATGTAAGTGGACAGACCTAATAAAACGTCAATCAGCCGTTTAGTTAATCCGCAATACTGCCGTCTGTCAGGTTATTATTTTATTCGGATTAAGTGCGCCGGTAATCCGGAATTAGGCTGCCGTCTGTCTAGGGTATAAAGTCCTCGAGATTTGAAGAAAAACATATATGTGTGTACTATAAAAATAACAGGCAAATATCTAATAGACAATCTGTAATAGAATGAAGGAAATTTCGAAATTATTGCAAACAAAATAATTTGTACAAATATTTGCAATAATTGCGATATATAAAACGAATATATTTTAAGAAAATGTTTATAGATAACACAAATCGCGAATAGATACCAAAAACGATACCGATTTCTTCACACACATTTGCTGAATATGACATATGTCATCACCAAAATTTTATCAGGAAAACCCATTTCAATTTTCTTCATGAATTTATTTCTATATACAAATACTTTTCTTTTACGTCATACAGGTAGTAAATAGTAAATAGTTATTATTATTATTATTATTATTATAATTAGGTATAATATAAAAATATTATAAACAAAAAAGGAGAGCAATAACAGCTAAGGCCTACAGCTCGATCTCTCCTAGAATGCGGATAAAGCTAAATTACATGTAATATTTGGCAATCTCTAAAATAATTATATATTTTGGTTATATTTACAGTATTAATGTTTTGCAAAGTTAGGGTGATTGCTGTTGGAAATAAAATTGCCTAGTACTATCAAGACGCCGGCAGGTGTTTAAGATGTGATCAATTGACGTAGGTTCTCCGCAGAAGAAGCAGATTGGGTTGTGTTTTCCGGAGAGGAGATGTTGGTGTGTCAGTTGAGAGTGACCAATAGGACGTCATACGAATGGTGGTAATTCTTTTTTGGAGCTGTTGGGTGGGTAGCGAGGGCAATGGCCGGAAGGGTTAAACAGGGTGTATCTGTGGTTAAATTTTATCCATTCTTCCGCTTTATTGTGCAATATGAAACTGTTTACCAAGCTCTGGATGTCCTTCTTATTATTGGACGTGAAAGTTAATCAACGAGCAATGACTGCATCCTGCGCTGCTGTATCGGCGTTGGTTGCCTAGCCCAATTTTTTTATGCATAAGTTTCTGATTTCAACAATCGAAGAATGATTGTTATATTTGTTTTTAATCGCATTGATAGTGGAGAAAGTGTCTGTACAGATGACAACTTTGCCTCTTATATTCTGCGCGTGTGAACAGCTTTAACTATAGCCAACGCTTCAGCTGCGAAAACGTAATTGCCTGACCGTTTTCATCTACCACTGCGAATATGACGTTTTCATTTGTTTATTTTTGGAGTGCTCTAGTAACTTGGTGTTGAAGGATGTATTTTTTAGGAGCCATGGAGAACAGGCTTTCCTTTGCTGACCCTGTTGATAGCCTTTATTCCAAGTTTAAGGCAGTATTCAGCGCAACGTTTTAAGGTAGATTTAACTTTACACTTCCGTTTTTGCATCGTTGCTTTGGTGAACGCTTTTCGAAGAAGTGAGTTTTCGGTGGTAAAGAGACTGGAAAGAAGTTTCTTAAATTCTTTCCTCAAATGTTGGGAATCCTGCCTCAGCGAGGACACACTTTATTGGCGATGTGGGAAAAGCGTTAATACTCCGTCGAACTGATGTTGGTTCTCATCGATATACGTACGGATCCAATGAATCGTGAAGTTCGCGGTCTCACCATCCAGCGTGATCTTCTACACTCTACGTTTGACTGATGATGATCCGATATGCACAATTTATTGAAATCATCTTTTTCTTTCTGCGTTTCTACCCAAACTGGGCTAGGTAGTAAATGCTGTGATTTTACTCGACATACCGGACATGAACTAATGAACAAACAAATGATCAAATATTAATATTGACAAAATAATATAGTGTGTATTTCAGTATTATTTACCTTGTAATTTCATACTCAAAATCTTCAGAGTGCCGCCATTTCGATATACAATTAAAGCAAAATACATGCCAACAGCTTGACAGTATTCCAAAAGCTTTGTCTTGGCCCTTCTTCTGCAATACTACCTCCAGGCAGATACAGCAACATTTTTCTCTAGTTTCGTCAATCGAATCCTGACACTGCTGTGGCTCAACAGTGGGACTCGGCAACTGATGTGAAAAACTGCATTGTTTTCCAAACCTACATCTTCCTCCAAGAAAGTAACTGCAAAGTTGACGGTTTGGCTCTGAACCAGTCGTAGAATTTGCTGAATGTTGATCCATTATATACAGATGATATATTGATACAGGTATGTGCTCTTTTTGTACACTTTATATAATTTTATTTTCTTTAAACTACCAAGGAGAAAATTTCCTCTTACCAATACTTGCGGGATTTTTCACTTTTAATTTTTTGCCAAATTCTTCAATTTAATATTATGATTGATTTCGCTTGTACTATATGTATATCGCTCGTATGTAGCGTTCTACTGCGAATGAAGTATTTCCGACGCGCATGCTCTTTTTATACCAAGCATCGTTCAGTTCATGCTTACCTGAAGACATTATTGATTTAGGAACTATTTACTATTTACTACCTGTCTGATGTAGAAGAAATAAATAGGTATAACTATACTAATCAAATAAATTTATGAAGAAAATTGAAATGGGTTTTCACCGATGAACATTTTCTTAAAATTTAATTGTTTTATATATCGTAATTATTTCAAATATTTTTACAAAATTATCTGTCTGCATTCATCATTCAGTTGTTAGTTTAACCTTTTTTAATTTTATTTTGTTTGCAATAATTTCTATTGCAGATTGCATATTAGACATTTACCTGTTATTTTTTTTAGTATACACACATATGATTTTTCTTCAAATTTCAGGGACTGCAAAAACATTGACCAACATTTTTTCGTGTCCAAAAAATACTTCGAATAAATATTAGTACTCGTATACTCAGGTAGAATAGGCCGAAGATATGAAGTATAATGTCTCGGGATCATTTTAAAATTGAATCCGCCATAAATAGTACGAATTTTGTACTTAGAATAATATTGTAGGAAGACAGAATTTCTCTATAAATGCTCGAACAATGTCCGTTTTTAATATTTTTTGTTTTTTTTTATTATACATTTTCTTTATTTATTGAATCTATTCCTAAAGAATCTAACAATAAGTTTTAAAATCTTAATCTAATTCTAATTATTATCTAGAGCAATCTTTTTTGTACGATGCTCTTCTTTTTATTGGAAGGCTGGCAGGTCCTTTCTTCGAAGGCGCGAAATATAGCAGGTATTGAGCAAGGTTCTTGCTAGTGTGTTTGGATGTCTTTGTAATCTTCTAGTATATTTTTGTGCAGTGTTTTTAACTTCAATTTCTACCATTGGGATATTTAAGTCATTGTGTATACATTCATTTCTAATATACCATGGTGCACCAGTTATCATCCTTAACATTTTAGACTGAGATCTCTGTATGATTTCAATATTGCTATTACTAGTGTTCCCCCATAATTTTTTTAATATGGCTCACATTCACCTTTTTATTAAATACAAAAATTACGTATATTTTAAGGAAATAATTTCTGCCAGCACCACATGATTGATCATATTCGAGCCGATTAAAAAAATCTCAGAGAATGTACAATTAAACGGTGTTCTATATTTTTTATGTATATCACTATGGCATGATATAAAAAATGATCTTAAAGTAATTTAAACAAATTCAGAGTTTGCGTAATTACTCTTCTACTTTATATAACTCTTGCAATTTTTCTTTCTAATATTACATATATCATTATTTAAAATCGAATAAACAAAGTCAAAGTAATAAGTAAAAATAGACCAAGTCGCCTAAAAGACGAGTCTTTTGTCCCGGATTTTGTGAATGTATTTGAAAATTTTTTGCATAGAGTATGCAAGAGTATGGCCCAACTGAAGGATCTGGTTTGATTCCTCGATATATTAAATATCTAAATATCTAAGTATAAAGGGGTGCACAATAGACCAGGTTGGTCGCAGTGCATAATTGTTTTAGCCTAACCCGTACTACCATTACCATTACCATGGCCCAACCATTTCCATTTTCTTCACTTTACTTGGCGGAGTATGAGTCCTTCGCCAGTGATTTTCTAAGGTATTCGTTGCTGATGGTATTAGGTTGGAATATACTGCATACATTTCGCAAACATTTCTTTATATATATAATATATAAATAAATATATAATATATATATATATATATATATATATATATATATATATTATATATAAATAAATATATATATATATATATATATATATATATATATATGTATATATATACATACGTATATATATATATATATATATATATATATATATATATGTATATATATATATATATATATATATATATATATATATATATATGTAGTTGCGGTGGAAATGAGGAAAAAGTGGTCGATTTGCCACAATTGTAGGATAGTCCGAACACTGATTATTAATAATAAGGACAAAGCGTGTCTTATATACCTAAAACCAAAACCCCTCTCTCCTTTCCTTCCTCGCTCACAAACAAAATGTATTCCATGCAAACGTTTTTGTATCTAAAACAGGACCAATATATAAAAATTGAAGTGGATGATCTGAAATTTTACACAAAGTCTTCAGGTTTTGAGTATCCTTAAACCACTTACGAAATATTTGCTAGGTAAATTCATACATATTGTGTAAATAGATGATTTGGTTCTTTTTAAAACTGTTACGCACGCAAATTTTTTTTGCACTCTTTTGTTTGAATACTAAATTATTGATATAAAAGTAAAAAAAAGTCCGCACATACGTATACGACGAGTACGATGTATGTTTGCTTTTTAAAATAGGTTGAGAATGAACTAAGTTATTAAGTTTCTCAAAGTAACTACAGAACATGCGAGCCTAAAGTGGTTAATGCGTCGCTCTTGCTCTTGTTAATCGGTCTTGCATGATAGCCGCTGAAAACGCAATTTTATGCATTTCAAAAAAAAACATAGAAGAGTTTTTGAGAATGTTGTGCCGGTTGGATTGTCTCGTTCAGAATGATGCGTTACATTTGGATGGTATTAAGAATTTCAAACCGTTGCTAGAATTAGACTCAGACAAATAGTTGCCTGAAGATTATATAAATTTGAAAAATTACTGTCGCTGTGTCATGTACAATCCCCAATTGCTTGCCGACAGGTGGGTACCATTCGAAAGAAACATCTTTTCGATATTAAATTGAACCCACGACCTACAGATCAGAAAGCCAACACACGAACCACTGAGCCACGGCACCCACAACAGTAAGTATATATATATATATATATATATATATATATATATATATATATATATATATATATATATATATATATATATATAAATATATATATGTAAAAGTAGTAGTAAAGATATTAAGACTCGAACCATATCTCAGCAACCAAGCGCCATCTATGTGTGAGTTTTGAAGCTTTAACCTTCCTCTACTAACTGTCAAAATTTCATGGCATTTGGTTGACATTTAATGTTTATTTACATTCATTTTACAAAACACGTGTTCGTTTGATATTGAAATTTTAACATGGAGCGAAGAGCGGTCATTAAATTACACGCAAAAATTGGTAAAAGTGCATCAGAAACATTCGGAATGATGCAGCAAGCGTATGGCGATGCTTGTTTATCAAATGTTTTTATATGGCATAAACGGTTTGTGGATGGAAAAGAGTCGCTCACCACAAGCCAAAAAAACACGAAAAGTTCCATCAAAAATCAAAGCAATGCTCATCACATTCTTCGATAGCAAAGGAATTATCCACAAAGAATTTGTTCCAACTGGTCAAACAGTTTCTTCCGTATGTTACTTCGAAGTTTTGAAGCGTTTGATGTCCAGAATCCATCGTGTTCGACCAGAATACCGCGATCCAAAAACTTGGTCTCTGTTGCACGATAATGCACCGAGTCACACAGCACGCATTGTTCGTCAATTTTTGGCTCGGAATCAGGTCTGTGTGTTGAATCACCCGCCGTATTCACCTGATTTGGCACCGTGCGACTTCTTTTTATTCCCAAAACTGAAATTGAAGTTGAAAGGATGCTTTTTGGTGACATTCAGATCATACAACGGGCTTCGACGATGGCACTGGAGGCAATTCCGAAAAATGAGCTGGAACATGCGTTTGAATCACTATTAAATCGATGTAACAAGTGTATTGAATCAGGAGGAGAATATTGTGAATAAATATACCGAAAAATTAGCAGATAACGTGTTTTAATTGTGTTTTCTAGAGGCAGTCTTAATACATAATTGTCACACCTTGTACATATATATATGTTGATTTTGTCACATATCGTTCAATTATAGTATGAAACAATTTCAGGGTCATTGCCTGGTGGCAGAATGATTTATACTCAGGACGAAAGACCTAGGCCCATATAATAAAACCCCCAAGAATTTTTGCATTCTCAGGCCAGTTTTTTTCTATTGTCATATTAAATTTGCGATTTTTTGACTGACTGTTTTTAGAATAAGTGGGCAAAAATTATTAAAATTCATATCAGAGGGAAACAGGCAGTGTGGACACACCGAGTAAAACTTCCCGAAAGGGGCATTTTGACCGCTTTTTTTGGAAAGTCTGAAAAAAATTGCATTTTGAAAATCGCCAGAGGGTTAAAATGGTCTAACACATTATTCGGCGGAAAATTTCACTGGGGCATTTACAGACAAAATCTTTATACAAAGAACGTAAAAGTCGACAGAAAATAAAAGACAAATATGTTCCCTTGAAATATGCAACTTTTTTATGCATTCTTTTATAATTTGATCATAAATATAACTCTAGGACTTTTCGATGGTTATCGCATCGCAATTATCACTATCATTAGAATCTCAGTCACACATGATGTCCACATTTGACGGTTGAACTGATGTTAAAAATGAACCATATAATTATGTATATAAAGTATGGTTATAGTGTAAACTAAAGCATACAATTGTTTTCTCTGGTAACTAGGCGATATTTGTGCACAAAAGATCTTTATCTGATATAATCGTCCAAAAAAGAAGCAAAATATATCGTTAATATTAATATATTGATATCAATATAAACTATCCTAATTAATTCTTTTGTTGCGTTTACCTATGATTGTTTCACAACTCTCTCGATCTATTATTATAATTTTGGAACATTTTTTAAAAATATGTGTTTGAAATTCTTTGTAGGTTAATAGTGGACTTTTCAGAAAAAAGTATTCAGTTAAAAATTTTTTTTCATATTTTTATACTTTAAATAACTTTAAAAAACTAAATAATTTTTATAAAAATAAAATCCTACGGTACTAGTTTTCATTTGATACTGTCTACGCCAGAACGTAAATGTCGAACACTGTCGATTTATTGATTTCATTTGCTAATTTTTAAATTATAATTTTCATTTCATAAATTTCATTTTCATAGTTAAATTGAAATTTTATCAATATTGTGGAACGTGCAATGGATGCACGTACGAAAAACTGTTTGAGAACTTGATCTTAATAAGGCAGCATCATTGTCTGGATATTCTTCAGCATTTGGTGAATTCTCCAATATCTTGCTCTTTTTATAAATCTTTTTAAGTGATTCTGTGAAATAAAGAAATTATAGATACCATTGCATATTGGTTAAGGTCCTTACTGAGAAGGAACGTTCAATAAAAATTGAACTTCAGATCCACATATATTGCGCTGAGAAGAGCTTCTGAATAGAAATTTGAGACCAGCAATTCCTCCACATTGGAGTTTTAAGGCGCATTTTGCTGAAAGGTGCATACGGCTGAAACGCTGTTACAAAATGCATGACAAATATCCAGTTGATATCAAAGTTGTTTGTCCTCTCTACATTTTCAATATGGTTTTTAAGATATACATAGGATACTGTTAATCATATTATAAGTGGAGTTCCATCCAATTATGACGTTGAAATATGGCAACTTGATTTCGGCGTTTCCGGATCAAAATGAAGTACTCAGTTTCTATGTTATTTTTCTGCACCCTTCAACATCATTTTCAAGAGCTTTTGTAATGTCGCCAGCAGCTGATTGTACTGTATACGCTACGTAACGATATGTAATCGGAGTTCGCGATGTCAATATTCGTCTCTTCATTTTATATTAAACTTTCTTACTAAATTTCTTTCAGTAATTTTGATGAATTTAACACATTCGTCTCTATTATATTCGTTGAGGCTCTTAATAATGCTTTGTTTTAAATTTGCAGTGAAACTTTCGTTTATTTAAATACAATTTTTAAGCAACCCAATATTTTTTGAATATAACGTGTTCTTAGATTCTTTTTCGTGCGGGTCTTTTTCCATTGAAAAATATTTTAATTTATTTTGTTCAATTATGAATGCGTCATTTCAGAACGATTCATATATCATAGGTTGCTTTTTTTTTGCTTTCTAGTTATATTTGAGTAAAATATAAGAGACATACTTTCAACTGCTCTTTCATGTACACTTTAAAAGAAAAATTTATTAAACAATTCAAACATGAACAAATTCATTTACACCAGTGACAGAGGTGTGGAAACAATACTACGCGACAAACGAATACCACATGTGTGTCTTCCATACCAGGAATGTAGAATTTTTCTACTAAAAAAAATCGCCTATTTCTTTGTAGTAGCTGTGTTTAGTGGTACAGCTAAAATTAATGGTTGGTGTACTAGCTAAAAACTAGCCGAATATTTTCGAACAAACATATGATTTCTATATAATATTTTTATACCCTGCATAATGCAATATGCAAGGTATATTCATTTCGGTCAGATGTTTGTGTCCACTTGAAGGAATCTCCGGAGATATAGACATAGATATATATTCGTGATCAGCGTCGCTTAAATTTTCGATTTAACGATGTCCGTCCGTCCGTCCGTCTGTCTGTCACCTGGCTGGTTCGCACGATAACTTGAGTAAATATTGAGCTATTTCGACGAAATTTGGCATAAGTAACCTATGATCCAAGGGTCGGAGGGGATTGATATTGGGCATGATCGGTCAATAGCCACACCCACACCAAGCATTCATAGCGACTAACCACGGAATTTTCAAAATCTTTAACTTGCTCGAACTCACATAATATACCACTTGGGACAACAATATTTGGCACATAGAGTTATATTATACTACTATATAACCTCCACAAAAGTGGGTGAGCCACGCCAGCTCCCAGCGTAGCTCCCATACAAAGTGTCTGTACTTCTTTTAAATTGAAACAGCTGTAACTTCTACAATCTTCCGTCCAGAATAACCATAATTGACACTTCGATTAACATGGCTGTCAGAAATAATATTGCACAAAATCAGTGTGCCACGCCCACTCCTTCTTGGGTCTCCCATACAAAGTTGCGAAAATTAAAAAAAAATGTTAGCGGTTATAACTTGCAAACTATTCTGCGGAGAACAACCAAATTGAAGGTGTGGATTATTATTGTAAGAGCAAATATACTTATAAGAAATAGACGCGCCACGCCCACTGTTTATAGTAGCCCCCATACAAAATGACTGAAATTCTTTCAAATTGAAACAGCTGTAACTTCTACAATCTTCCGTCCAGAATAACCATAATTGACACTTCGATTAACATGGCTGTCAGAAATAATATGGCAGAAAAACAGTGTGCCACGCCCACTACTTCATGGGTCTCCCATACAAAGTCGAGGGAATTAAACTAACACTTTTCAGCTCTATAACTTACAAACTATTTAGCGTAGAACAACGAGATTGAAGGTATGGATTAGTATTGTAAGAGCAACTAGACTCACAGAAAATGGAGTCGTCACGGCCACTGTTTATAGTAGCCCCTATACAAATTTTAAATTGAAACAGCTGTAACTTCGGCAATCAACTGTCTAGAATAACCATAATTGACACTTACATTAATATCGTGGTCGGAAATAATTTGGCAGAAAATCAGTGTGCCACGCCCACTCCTTCTTGGGTCTCCCATACAAAGTTGCGAAAATTAAAAAAAAATGTTAGCGGTTATAACTTGCAAACTATTCTGCGGAGAACAACCAAATTGAAGGTGTGTATTATTATTGTAAAAGCAAATATACTTACAAGAAATAGACGCGCCACGCCCACTGTTTTTAGTAGCCCCCATACAAAATGACTGAAATTCTTTCAAATTGAAACAGCTGTAACTTCTACAATCTTCTGTCCAGAATAACTATAATGGACGCTTAGATTAACATGGCAGTGAGAAGTAATATGGCAGAAAAACAGTGTGCCACGCCCACTACTTCATGGGTCTCCCATACAAAGTCGAGGGAATTAAACTAAAACTTTTCAGCTCTATAACTTACAAACTATTTAGCGTAGGACAACGAGATTGAAGGTATGGATTAGTATTGTAAGAGCAACTAGACTCACAGAAAATGGAGTCGTCACGGCCACTGTTTATAATAGCCCCTATACAAATTTTAAATTGAAACAGCTGTAACTTCGGCAATCATCTGTCTAGAATAACCATAATTGACACTTAAATTAATGTCGTAGTCGGAAATAATTTGGCAAAAAATCAGTGTGCCACGCCCACTCCTTCTTGGGTCTCCCATACAAACTTGCGAAAATTAAAAAAAAATGTTAGCGGTTATAACTTGCAAACTATTCTGCGGAGAACAACCAAATTGAAGGTGTGGATTATTATTGTAAGAGCAAATATACTTACAAGAAATAGACGCGCCACGCCCACTGTTTATAGTAGCCCCCATACAAAATGACTGAAATTCTTTCAAATTGAAACAGCTGTAACTTCTACAATCTTCTGTCCAGAATAACTATAATGGACGCTTAGATTAACATGGCAGTGAGAAGTAATATGGCAGAAAAACAGTGTGCCACGCCCACTCCTTTTTGGGTCTCCCATACGAAGTCGAGGGAATTAAACTAAAACTTTTACGCTCCATAACTGACAAACCATTTAGCGTAGGATAACAAGATTTAAGGTATGGATTAGTATTGTACGAGCAACTAGCCTCACAGGAAATGGGCGCACCACGTCCACTGTTTATCGTAGCCCCCATACTAATTTTAAATTGAAACAGCTGTAACTTCGGCAATCTTCTGTGTAGAATAACCATAATTGACACTTAAATTAATATCGTAGTCGGAAATAATCTGGCAGAAAATCAGTGTGCCACGCCCACTTCTCATTGGGGCTCCCATACAAAGTTGCGAAAATTTTAAAAAATTTAAACCGCTATAACTTACGAGCTATTCAACGTAGGACAAACAAATTTAAGGTGTGGATTAATATTGAAAAATTAATTGGATTTACAAGAAAGAGATAAGCCACGCCCACTTTTTATATAGCTCCCATACTAAGCCTCGGAATTATCTTAAAATCCTTTAAATTATCCCTTTTACAACCCTCATAACATACAAAGTACTTCGTCAAAGTCAACCATATTTCGGGTGTAAATTAGTAGTATATGCAAAAAAAGTGGAAATGAAAGAAAAAGATGGATATTCGAGTAAACTTTTTATATATAAATCTACATATGCAGGGTATAATTTGGTCGGCCCCAGCCGACTGAAAGGAGATTTTTTCCATTGAATTAATTCAAAGTGAAGTGATAAGAAAAAAATGCATTGGAACTACCACACGTGATTATGTGGCATCTTAAAGTTAACTTTTCCAAAAGGAAAAAAATTAATTTCATGGAGCTAATTTCATCACATAACTACTAAAATCAAGAAATACATATATTGTCCTTTGTAATCGTATGACTTCATTGCTTTATCATCAATATAATTTTAAGCACTAATGTTAATTCTATTTTAAATTTGTCTACAGATTATCTTTACCATATACTGAATTTGACTCTGTTGAATTTCGGGGGTTTAGCAAGTCCATTTCATATGTTTTGTATGGAGAATGGTAATTTTATAATGGAGAAGATGTTGCTCATCCCATTCCAGATCCAGCGAAAAATATGTCAACGAAGTTGCAGCTGATATGGATCCTGACATCATTTGACAATTTTGATTATTGAGGGCAATCATGGAGAAAAATATTTTGACAAAGGAAGGAAGGACCAAACTGTATTGCGGCCAATGCTAAACTAAATTGAAAAATGGCGATCACAACTGTCATTGGAAATGTGCAGACAAACAACTTCAAAATGCACGGAAAATTGTAAGTAGAAAAGGGATGCCTTTATACGCGTTTTTCCGGTGTCTCTTGTTGAAGGTATCCCTCATGAGACGATTGGAAAATGAAAAGAATAATAGAGGCAAATATGCGTCGAACAGTTCTAAAAAAAAACAAATTAATAAGATAATGGCAACACATACATGCTGATGTATGTGTTGTTGTTGTAGTTTATGATAAGGACATAATGAACTTACATTCATAGAGCAGTGATGTCATTGTATCGGTTTGAGCAATTATGTCGCTTTTTACGTTTTGAATATTTCAGGACTCGCGCTGAGAGATTATGGTACGATAAGTTGGCGCCTATCCGTTATGTATGGACATTATTCCTACAGTACCCATATCGCTTCCAGCAGTACAGGTAGGCTTTCATAAGATATATATATTTTGAAATAAGTTCCTTTTCAAATATTTTTTAAAGTTTTATTTTTTTGACTCATATAAACACTTTGAAGCCGCGGTGTGAAATCTACAAATATGCCAAAACCGATAACAAAACAATAGCAGTCTGTGATCATTGCCTTACTTCGACTGCACCCAACATTATTTGTTCTGAAATGTAAAAAGTGATATTTCGATACGTACTCAGATATTGATAAAAATGCGGACAATACTCCAAAAACGTCATCACCAAATCAAAACATATCGAAAAGATAGTGGAGAACATCACCCAATTGAGAGGTTTAAAACTAAAACTTTATAAGATTATTATTTTTTTCAATTAAAAAATCTTGGTTTCGAACGATAAATATATATTTAATTAAATTATGTTCATAAATGAGCGATTGGCTTTTTTATAAAAAACTTCTTACAGGTCACTTGAAAAATTTCTAGCCTGACAATTAGATACCAGATATAGATATGTTCAATGTATGATTTCAACTTTCGTATGAACGCGTGCAAAGTTTCAAATCAATCTGGCAACTCTTTCTTTGTTTAACAGCAGCTTGAGGTTGGTGTGTCGTAGTGTTTTTCTAAAATGGTAAAATTGAAAAATTGTTCCATTCATTATTTAATATTTATTTAAAAAAGGTTTATCTGGACAAGAAATCTATATCGATATGGTAAATGTGTTAGGTGAATGTGCTTCTTCATATACAACATATAAGACGTTTTATAACAATGGATGAGACTTGGATCTACCACCATGACGCCAAAACAAGAACGATTACAGTGGACTTAAGCTGGCTGTTCAGCTCCACAGCAGATGAAGAGCACACGATCAGAAAAAGATGATGGCATGCATGTTGATTGATTATCTTGGGAAAGGTAAAACAAAAAACTCAAAATACTACTGTCTACGCCGGAGTGAAGGCGTAGCGCTGCTATTGTGTTTTTGGGCTATTCACGCTTATTTCAATATCTCTTTTTATCTGTCTCTATGATTATTCTTTTTTTGGATCTCTCTTAACACCGTGCAGTGCGCGCCATCCCACTTTATTTCCCTATAATATACAATATAATAAACAAAACTCACGCAAATTCAAAATATAAAACTATAACCTAACAAACGAAATTGTAAACTAGAATAAGTGAAAAATAGAAAATAAAAACAACTAAACTTATTTGACTAAGTGACAAAGCGAAAGAAAACAACAAAGAATAAAAGAAGAGTGCTATTGCGTGTGATTTTCTGGCGACAGCAGCCAACATAACAACAAAAGCAGTGATAACCACAACGACAACCTCAGCATCATCATCAGGCAAGCCTTGCCAGTAAGCGGCCCAACGGCAATCACTCCCCGTAGTAAGAACTACTGTCACCTTTTGGATAAACTGTATGCAGTAATACGCGAAAAAAGGCTCGGTTTAAAGAAAAAACAAATCCTTTTTCACCAAGAGAACGCGACTTATATAAGTATAGAAAAAGGCAAAAAAACTTGATTTTTTTTTATACTTTTATTTTTATTGATTCTGATAAACTCCAACCTTTTTGGTTGAGGTGAATCTTAAGACTAAAAATACAATTTGATTCTTATCGCTATAGAAGACCTCGTTGTTCAGTTACTGATTTGATTACTAAGCAATGTTTATATATTGTTTTTTTTTTCGGTCAACGATATTAGAATGATGCAATGTTTATATATGTCAACAAAGTACGTTGATCTTTTTCATAACGTTGCATCTTTCTAAGTTCAAGATATTCAAATTCTGTAGAAAGTATTTTTTAATGTCAATCTTGAAGTCCAAAAAAACAATTAAGTTGCGCGATTCAAAAACAAAATGGCGGCTGTGCAGCATTTCCCCGCTGATGCGTTTTTTCACCGCGATGCACGGCCGGAAACCTAGCGCCCGTAATTTCAATCACTGGATCAGAGCCAAACCGAGAAATTTGTAGGTACTTCCTTGAAGAGAGATGTTGGTTTGGAGAACGATGCCGTTTTTCGCATCAGTTGCCGAGTCCCACTGTTGAGCCGCAGCAGCGGAATCTTGCGGCATCTGCCTAGAGGTCGTGTTGCAGAAGTCGGGCAGCGACAGAACGTTCGGCATATTATCAAACTGCTGCCATGTATTTTGTATTAAATGTATATCGGAATGGCGGCACTCTCATGAATATGAGTATGAAGTTACAAGGTAAATAATAGTAAAATACACACTATATTATTTTGTCAATATTAATATTTGCTCATTTGTTTCTTCATTACATCATGTCCAGTATGTAGAGTCCATTCACAGCATTTACTGCCTAGTCCTGTGTGGATAGAAATCCAGGCAGAAAAGGATGCATTGTTTAAAGGGTGTGTATCTGACCCTGAAGAATCCAGTACACAGACCAGCAGAAGCAACTTTTACTCAAGCTCGCTAATAGAACCAATCATTCCTACAAGAGTGTTTATACGTTTAAATGACGGGAGGAATGGCTTCGATTCTACTCGAAGGGATTCTAGGCATATTTTTCGACACTTCTCATTCTTTGAAATGCATTTCTAATAAAACACGCACCCACAATTACCTATACGATATTGAAAGTTTGTCATCACTATAGAAAATGTTACAGCTGTTTTGTAACACATGTGGAAAATAATAATTAACAGTATTTCAATTATTATCAATTAATCCTTTTTATAATTCTTGGTGAAGGCTTTTCGAAGAAGTGAGTTTTCGGTGGTAAAGAGACTGGAAAGAAGTTTCTTAAATTCTTTCCTCAAGTGTTGGGAATCCTGCCTCAGCGAGGACACACTTTATTGGCGATGTGGGAAAAGCGTTAATACTCCGTCGAACTGATGTTGGTTCTCATCGATATACGTACGGATCCAATGAATCGTGAAGTTCGCGGTCTCACCATCCAGCGTGATCTTCTACACTCTACGTTTGACTGATGATGATGATCCGATATGCACAATTTATTGAAATCATCTTTTTCTTTCTCCGTTTCTACCCAAACTGGGCTAGGTAGTAAATGCTGTGATTTTACTCGACATACCGGACATGAACTAATGAACAAACAAATGATCAAATATTAATATTGACAAAATAATATAGTGTGTATTTCAGTATTATTTACCTTGTAATTTCATACTCAAAATCTTCAGAGTGCCGCCATTTCGATATACAATTAAAGCAAAATACATGCCAACAGCTTGACAGTATTCCAAAAGTTTTGTCTTCGCCCTTCTTCTGCAATACTACCTCCAGGCAGATACAGCAACATTTTTCTCTGGTTTCGTCCATCGAATTCTGACGCTGCTGTGGCTCAACAGTGGGACTCGGCAACTGATGTGAAAAACTGCATTGTTTTCCAAACCTACATCTTCCTCCAAGAAAGTAACTGCAAAGTTGACGGTTTGTCTCTGAACCAGTCGTAGAATTTGCTGAATGTTGATCCATTATATTCAGATGATATATTGATACAGGTATGTG
>OY978529.1:20423638-20426138 GCA_963854835.1 Megamerina dolium
GTGAGTGGCGAAAATCTCCTCGGTTAGAGGTTGTGCGTTGGGTTTGGGACCCGCCACATAAAAAATCCCCCAATGAAAAAAACAGCAATGCCTCGGATAAGGACTACCGCTTTTGTTGATGACCCCCGCAAACGAAAAAAGGACAATGATTTACGGATATGCACCTGGAATGTCCGGTCCCTTTATAGGGAGGGTGCCTCTATCCAGCTGGTTGATGTCCTCGAAAAATACAGAGCTGACATCACCGCTCTCCAGGAAATGCGATGGACAGGACAGGGCTGCTCCAAAAGAGCGTCCTGTGACATCTACTACAGTTGCCATGCTGAAAGGCACGAATTAGGATGTGGATTTTTGGTCAGCAAGAGACTACGACATCTTGTCTCACAGTTCACGCCTGTGAACGAACGGCTGGCCACAATACGCATCAAGGCAAAATTTTTCAACATCAGCCTTATATGTGCCCACGCTCCGACGGATGAGAAGGACAATGTGACCAAGGAGAGCTTCTTTCAGCGCCTCGAAGAAGCTTATGACCGCTGCCACCGCCACGATATCAAAATCGTGCTTGGCGACTATAATGCCAGGGTGGGCAAGGAAGGTACCTTTGGTCCAACTGTCGGAAAATTCAGCCTCCATCAGAACACCTCCGATAATGGAATGAGGCTGATCGACTTCGCCGCAGCACGAAACATGGTAATTGGTGGTACCAGATTCCAGCATTTCGACATCCACAAAGCGACATGGCTGTCTCCAGATCATCGTACAAGAAACCAAATTGATCATGTGGTGATTGACGGAAGGCATGCTTCCAGTGTGATGGACGTGAAATCGATCCGTGGTGCCAACATCGACTCGGATCACTACCTTGTTGCAGCTAAGGTGCGCACACGCTTATGTGTCGCAAATAACAAGAGAAGTCCCACACAGAGAAAGCTCGACGTCAGTAAGCTGAGATCACCAGAGACAGCAGATGCATTTTCCACTCGAGTATCGGATCTGCTTATGCAGAACACTCCCCAACTTGATGTTACATGCGCACGGTGGACACATATATCCCACTCCATGACTACTGCTGCCGAGGAGGTAATCGGTTACTACCGGCCTCTGAGGAATGAGTGGTATGATCAGGAGTGTCGCGACGCTACCGCAGAGAAAGACGCCGCCTACAGAAAAACCCTGCGTGCAGGCGTAACGTGAGCTGTTAAGGAGCGGTATAGAGAGAAAAGGAGTGCAGAGAGACGTCTTTTCAGGCGCAAGAAGAGGGAGTTGGAAAGACGTGAGTGTGAGGAGATAGAGATGTGTACCGACAAGAATGAGACTCGAAAATTCTTCGAAAATATCAAGTGCCTAAGTGGAGGTTTAAATCCCGGAGCCTCTTCTTGTCGTGATGGAACTGGGAATCTGGTTACAGATGTCCAGAGTGTACTGAGCCTATGGAGGGAACACTTCTCCACGTTACTGAATGGCGATGCTACGAACAATTCCGCCAGTGGAGGAGATTGCCCGATAACCCCAATTACAGATGATGGTGTTGATGTTCCACCACCCGACTATGACGAGGTTGAAACGGCCATTTTAAGGCTGAAGAACAACAAAGCTGCAGGTGCTGATGGCCTGCCTGCCGAGTTGTTTAAGACCGGAGGCGATGAGCTGCTCACCCGCATGCACCAGCTCATAAGCAGAATATGGTCGGATGAAAGCATGCCTGATGATTGGAGGCTCAGTGTTCTCTGTCCTGTACATAAAAAAGGAGACCCCACAATTTGCGCCAACTACCGTGGAATAAGTCTCCTGAGCATCGCATACAAGGTTCTATCGAGCGTACTGTGTGAAAGGTTGAAGCCTATGCTCAGCAACCTGATTGGACCTTATCAGTGTGGCTTCAGACCTGGTAAATCCACCATCGACCAGATTTTCACACTGCGCCAAATCCTGGAGAAGACCCAAGAAAAACAGATCGACACACACCACCTATTTGTTGATTATAAAGCCGCTTTCAACAGCCCGGTAAGGGATTACCTCTACGCAACAATGTCTGAGTTCGGTATTCCTGCAAAGCTCATTCGACTTTGTAGAATGACACTGCATAACTCCCGTTGTGCAGTGAAAATTGGGAAGGACCTCTCCGCACCGTTTAATACCGAACGGGGTTTCAGACAAGTTGATTCGTTATCGTGCGACTTCTTCAATCTTATTATGGAGAAAATAATACGAGCTGCTGATCTATGACATAATGGCACTATCTTCAACAAAAGTGTCATGCTGTTAGCGTATGCCGACGATATTGACATAATCGGCATGAACACGCGAGCAGTCAGTGCAGCTTTCTCAGAGTTGGAAAGAGAGTCGCGTCGGATGGGTCTCACGGTTAACGAGGGCAAGACGAAGTATCTAGTGTCAACAAACAAAGAGTCCCGGCGTCTTAGACAGCACGTCACTGTTGACAACTACGTTTTTGAAGTAGTAAGGGACTTTGTCTATCTTGGAACCAGCATTAACA